>CAHIKZ030000006.1:2537500-2552500 GCA_903632075.3 Acanthosepion pharaonis | reverse complement strand
TGGTGAAGGCTTTGTGCAGAACCAACCACATTTTTTTGAAGGGCTGAATACAAAGACCTGCTGCACTACTTGCCCCAAGGTCCCCAAACAAACCTTCCGCAAGTTTTTGAATTCAGAGCTGTACTTCTCCTAGATCACTTGCCATCCAAGGTTATAAAACCCAGTCTCTCCTGCTATTTACCCGTAGGTGAGGGGGATGAAGAGGATTCATATCTTTACCAAGGGTATTAGCACGTGAGTGAATGTTATGGATTCGACTGGAACGTATATATATATATTAGGTTGGTGCAAAAATAATGACGTAATAATGTCGTTTTTTGACGTTAAAAACGACATTATTACGTCATTATTTTTGCACCAACTAATATATATATATATATATGTATGTTGAAACATGTTTCATTGAATAATTTATAATTTAGACAAGTTTTGTCTACTCTAGTTTCACTTGGATCCATTCATATCCACGGACAAGTTTTTTTTTGGTGTCATTATTAAAGGAAGGGGGAAAATCGCCGTGATCATACATGTTATTTTATTCCGAGTACTTTCGATATAGCCCTTCAAAAAGAGTGGTTGCTTCTGCACAAAGCATCCACCACTATAATCAAAATAAATAGGCTGGTGTCTGTGTTGTCGGTTCTTAGGAACTGAACTACTTGACCCTCAAACGTCGAATACGACAGGAGAGTCAACATAAAAATGTTCACGATAAAACTTTGGTTTCAAGTTTGGATCATTGAAAATTGAACATGAAAAATGCCCCAATCTTAAAGACAATGTTTTATTGTAAATATCTTTATGTCTTTATTAAAACCAAATGGTTTTTGATTATTAAATTATATATTTTAGCTCCTTTTTAGAATGTTCAAAATTTTAGTTAAAATCTTGTTTTTTTTTTTTTTGTTTTTTTGTTTTTTTTTGTGGAGGAGTAATTTTAGTATAGGATATTTTAGCGTCTTTTTTAGCGGAGAAAATCAGGTTGATTCAGAAATTCTCGCAGAAATCAAATAATTGTCGTATTTTAATGCAACTTTCAGGAGTAATTCACGAGTAATTGAAAATATTTTACAAATATTTTTATTTAGAAAGTATTGGTAAAACTATGTTTTACATATATTAACCTCTACTTATTTAATTTTATGAATTTTCGAGAAATTAAATTTTGACAATCTTAATGAATATATTAGTTAAAAGCAAAAATCCTTGCAGAATTTAAAGCATCAAATTATTTCTATAAAACAGGATGACGAGTTACAGAAAATCTATTCTGTATCGTAAAATAAAAATGCAATAAATCTAAGACATTATTTAATTAGTAAAGCGTTTAATTGCTTTTATGTATAAGATATATTGTAGACACATTCGATGAATAATGAATTTTCACAAGGATTGTTTTTACTTCTTTTTACATTTTAATAATAATAATGATAATTTTCAAATCTTTTAAGAGGATATATATTAATTTTAAAAAATTGTACAGTTAAGGTGATATTGTTATTAAGTAAAAAACTATATTTGCTAATCAAGAATGGAAAAGCTTACTATAATTTAGCGACTCACAATATTTTAGAAAGCATCTTGAATTAATATTTTTTTTTGTCTGTGTATAAACTTGCCACTTTTTTGTAAATTCGGACGTCAATACACGAAAATATCAGAAAATAAGAGTGATAACTATAGTAAAATTAAATCCAAAGTACGTAAAATTCAATAAAACATTAAATTAAGGAGAATATTTTGTCTATATTTCTGAGATGAGGTATAATGTATACTATTTACATTATTCGGAGTATTGTCCTCATCTTTGTCGCCATTTATATTACAACGCCTTCATCCACTGTGTATGAATTTCTGGGTATTATAAACCTCATATTGAGGACTCATGGCATAGTGGATAAAGACCTTGGTTAGATCCAGTGACAAGACCCAAAGAATGTGAGTTCAATACTCGGTTGAGGCAGTGAAGAACTTGGAGAGGGGAGGGGAAGTAACAGCAGATAACTGATAACTGACACCCATTAAACATCGCACATGGAATTAGAACAGTCTACACAAGTGAGCGAAATAAAGGGTTCAGTTCGACATTACAACCACCTGAAGAAGGCCGAAACGTTGTAATAATCATGGCGACCAAGATGTGGACAATAGTCCAAATAATGTAAATAACGATGAATATTTTACAAAATGTTTATGAATACATAGAAGATTAAAATTGCATGAAAAAGGCGTTCATGTCATATTGCTCAAGAATTTTTACAGATATATCCACCTTAAAAAAATAATTAGATAAACCGTGTGTCAGTCAAGCTGTCAGTCTGTCAATACCTTAAATAAACAGCAACTGCCATGTTAAAAAGGCATTTCTGTGCTATATTAAATTCAAAGTAAATAATATTTGTTTAAAATCGGAAAAATGAAAATCTTTAATTCAACTAACATTACTCAAATAAAATTTTAGAAAAGTATATTTTATTTTCGATAGAATTTTTAATAAAGAGAATTACACTCTGAGGATGGATGGCTAAAAATGGCTAAAAAAATCAGCGATCTTAGCAATTTCAAAATGGAAACTTCTTCCAGTCAATTTATAATAGTCTGAAAATACAGGAAAATTACTTTGCTCATTGTAAATGTTAAATTTAATCCATTATCTTGCAATTAAACATAAAATAAAATCTTCAATAAGTATCGCGTTTCTTTGGGAGTACCTATTATAAATATATACATATACATGCACACACACACACACACACACATATATATATATATATATATATATATATATATATATATATATAAAGAAAAGAGAAGATATCATATATATATATATATATATATATATATATATATATATATATATATATATATATATATTCAGGTCTACGCATGTGTGACATTTCTTTTGTCACGGGGAGCTTAACAGAGCGGAAATACTTGAGTTGAATGTTTTACAAAATCAAGTATGTTTGACACAAACGTTATGAAAAGAAGTTTTTTTTTAAGCTTTTTCTCTTTTTTTCTTTTTTTTTTAGCTTTCTTTTTGCTCGCGTCTACACTTTTGTTTGCGAATCTATTATCGTTTAATACCGAATATCTCCGAATAGCATTGTTGTTTATCGACAGCCGAGACGGTCTTTATAATTTTGGAAACGAGTCTGGCCAAGCAATCGACCTTCTCTTAATTTTCAATAGACACCGAAGATTGGCTTTAATTGCCTGTGACATGTTACCGTGATTCTGCCGGCTCATTTCATTATCAAGTGTAAAGAAAGCAGGCAGCCTTACAAATAATTCAAACAACTCCTTGTATTATTTACTTCGTTAAACACTTGAGATATTAGGCATTTCCTCAGTTTAACACGATGAAAGAACTTAAAACCAATAAATTCAAGGTCTTGACGTACTCTTTTGTATCAAATGCAAGCGTTATTAGGTACTGTTGTGCCGAGGGGAAGTTTTATATTATAAAAGAATGAAATGAGATAATACTTATTGCTGTAAAACATATATTTAATATATATTTATTACAGTAAAAACGAACATATTATTATTTTTTTTCTATTATTCATCTGAGAGATTCCTTTTTACTTCCTGTCAGCATGGATGATACTAACCTCTTGGAAAGTGACACGGTGGTTATTTTCGAACTAAAGTTCTCTGCTGACATGATGTGGAAAGATTATATAGGAACGCTGGTTCACTGTGTCGTGCCAGACAATTTTTCTCTCCAGGATCTATCTTAAATATTTATAGGTCTAGCATTCGGCCATGCTTCGAATAATACTACTACATATGGCCTGGTGTTACTGCAATATATTTACAGATTCTTGACAAAATTCAGAGAAGTATCTGCAATTTTATTGTTCTTGACCTGGCATCTCGGCTTTTGTCACTTTCCCGCCACTGTAATGTAGCTTCCCTGTGGCTTTTCTATAAATACTTTCATGATAATTGTTCGAATAAACTTTGCTCTGTGGTACCTAGACTTTATGAATTTAAGTCCGGTACTAGATTGGCAACAAGGCCTTACCATTTTACAGTGGAATTGTTTAGACATAACCGTCATTTTTTTTTTTTTTTTTAGCAGTTTCTTTTTCGGCATTTCTCTCTTCTGGAATTTTCTTCCGGTTTCTTGCTTTTCAGTCAACTTTGAGCGCCAAACATTTAAATGCAATGTCTATCGTTATTTTCTTGATCCCTCTTCTTTAAATATTCTCGATCCTTAATAATTGTTCATCCTGGGTAAGACGATAAACTAGATCCACGTCCTGGTTAAGACGATAAACTACATCCAAGGACTATGATCAGTTTTGAGGAGCATGGAAGCACCTCTTCATTGTTAGTGTTCTTAGGTCCACCTTGACCTGGGGTGGTAGCACCTGTTAGGGTCCCAGCTATGGGAAAATAGTTTACCCCTAAAGTGGTGTCAAAACGTGTAAAAAAAAGAAGGTTTTATTACCAGCAAAGCATTTTTGAAAAAAAATATATTACCAGCAATATATTTTTGGAAAAAATATTACCGGCGATACATTTTTCGAAAAAAATATTACCAGCAATATATTCTTGAAAAAAATATTGCCAGCAATATATTCTTGAAAAAAATATTACCAGCAATATATTCTTGAAAAAAATATTACCAGCAATATATTCTTGAAAAAAATATTGCCAGCAATAAAACATCTTGTCGGCATTAAATAATCCATTGACGTTGATATGCTGTAAAGCAAAATGAACCAAACCAAGCTTAATAATTTTTCTTTTGCTAATTCTTTCACATTCAGTAAGACCTTATGTTTAAGTGGCTTTATTGTCGTGCTTTGGGTGGAATCGTGAAAACAGAAGAAATCCAAAGGCGCTTTGAAATAACGAAAGATGCCTTCCGAAAGTTAAGCAAAGCATTACGAAAAATGATTTTTTTATTAGAAGGGAAGAAAAGTGCGAAACTGTTATTTCATATCAGACTCCTAATCTTTGGCAGCAAAAATGCAAGAATCTACTCACAGAATAAGAAGTATCTTAAGGCAATGACAATATAGTTATGCAGAAGGACGATGATAATAAAATATCTCTCTATATCTGACCACATATGGTGGGAAAAAAAGATCACAGCTCTCTGTAGGGTGAGGTTGAAATAATAAACAGAGAACGTCACTGGAAAATACGAAAACTTAAGGAATCAGCCACCAAAATCTCCTGAGCCGACCAAGCATAGAAATAAATACAATATTGGAACCAGTAATAAGGAGTGCTAGAGAAAAGCAGTGAATAACAACACAAAATTGCAATATAAGCTCTGGTAAAAAAAAAAATGGAATAATAACGGAAAAATTGCTAAAGATGGTTGCTGAGACAATTGATTTATAAGTCCCAGAATTTCATACACAGGGCAGTGGATAATGTTGGTTGTTAGATCTACTGATTTCAAACCAGTTTTTTGTGAAAAAAAAAAATTGGGTGTTGAGTTAAAGGGAAATAACTGAATACATCCGGAAGAGGCATGTCACGCGGAACTAGAACAATCTACCGTGGTGGATGAAATAAAGGGTTTGGTTAGAAATTCCAGTCACCTGAAGAAGGCCGGAGCGTACAACGGCCGAAACAAAAATGAGGATAACAGTCCGAATAATGTAAATAATGTAAATAGGCAATAATATGGACCGAATATTTAAGCAACGAGGAAGGAATGGAACACCTTTAAGAAAAATGAAAGTGGAAATTTTTAGGATATATAACGAGTAAGGAGAGTTTGAAGAAATCAGTAACTAGATGGGTATCGCTTAAAAATAACAGGTACTGTAAACTTGGATATGCGGGTGGTGTAAGGGATAATGATCTTTCCCGAACGATCATATCTGCTCACGAAACATACCTTAACGTAAACATTGAAAACAGATTATGAAATTCGGGAAAGATCGACGAAGGTTTGTTGTTTATAATTCGGAATTTGCTAACCAGACGCTTCTCAGTGGCTGAATGGTTAACACCACTTCAAATCAAATGATGGTTGCCATTTGGGTTACAAGTTTGATTCCTGTCGGAGAAGCACAATTATTTTACGAAATTTCTCGAGGCCGGTAAATGTAATTAATACTGTGAGGTGGGGTCAAAGTCGGGCCTACAGAAGGAAAACACGGAACACGGATTAGATGTAAGAAAGATATATTAACAACAGGTTACAGAGATAGTGTAAGCGGAGCTTACTATATGTTAGTGTCCAATACTAGTAGTCGTACGCGGCTGTCACTGTTCCTCTCTGTGTCTCTGACTCTCTGCGTCTAGAGTGTTGTGTCGCATACTTAATATAGACCTGGAAGAGTCTATTGTGAAGGTAGTTCCGGTCTCACAATATACTGTTTATTTAAAAACTCAGAGCATTTACTTAAATAAAGTGTGACTATTGAAATAAGGTATAAAACATAACATATGTTAAATAATTACAGACTTAATCCATTTCATATATATATATATATATATATATATATATATATTGAAATACATGTTTCATTAAATAATATAGACAAGTGTTGTCTATTTATTTTATGTAAATTCTTTTCATATCGTCTGATAAACTTAATAACATTATCATTAAACGAAGGAAGAAAATCACAATATTGATACATATTTTTTAATGCTATCTAAGCTTTCGGCTTACATAAGCCATTATCAAAGATGGCAATTGCATTACAATATATTAAGCAATACACGGACAAAACAGTGATGATAGTCTGTTTCTGTTTATATGGAAGATTTCCAAACGACGACAAACTCGTGCATATTAGACACTGGAAGCGAAAATCGCACCGCAGCTCATGACGTCACACATGACCACGCGAGAAAGAAAACGAGAAGTATTAAGTATGGTAAGCCGTTGGTATAGACCAATGGCTTCAGTTACCAATTATAGGCATATAAAAATATTTGTGGAGATTTCATAGTTTATTTTGTTCAGTTTAGGTTTCAACTGTTTTATGTATATTGCTTCAAGAATGTTTAGCTTTTGTTTATTGTTTTCATGTTTAAGTATAGTTGTGTTTTCAACAAGGATTTTAAGGAATTGTATATGCGGCCAGGCATGTTGTTTTAAATGCCTCAAAATGTTAGAGCTATCATTCAAATGTAGCGTCAAGCGTCGTGAAAGCGAGTTTGTGGTGTTTGCGGTTTCTCGCTTCATTTCAATATATATATATATATATATATATATATATATGTGTGTGTGTGTGTGTGTGTGTGTAAGTAATAAACTCGACATTATAATTATTATGTTAATAAGTAGTGTATTTCCACTTATTCCTAAACTTATGGATACGGATATTATGAATACATTGTTAACAGGTCAATGAAGGTGCCCAAACAATCTATCATATAAAATAAATAACATTGCATTAAAGGAGTTTATCACTTTTTTCAAACTCAATTACTAACGGCAAGAGAGATAGAGAAAAAAGGTCACCAGGAATGAATAATACAAGGAAATAGAATTAAAAAAAATGTTTAAATGTAAATGACTTCACACATAATCTTTTAATCTCGACAAAAAAAAAAGTCTAATATAAAAATGATAAAAAAAGCACGTGTTTAAAAAAATGAAATTAAATAAAAAAGATATAAACAAAATAACGAAAACAAACTTTTTCAAACTTTTTTTCGTCTATAATTATTAACTGAAATAAAAGAATTGAACTGAAGAAACTGAGCGAATCGAATGAAAGACAAAGAAAGGAAAAGAATATAAATGGATAGAAATATTAACCAGATTAAATAAAATTCAGAAAATTAAATAAATAGAAATGAAAATCAGACAAATGTATTAAAGAAGAAACGCGAAAACTGAAGTCAAAATAAAACATTAAACAATAAGAGAAAACATTGCAAGTGCATGGAACAAATGCAGAAAGTGAAACAAAACGAAGGAACGACGAAAACAATCAACTAAAAAATGAAAGAAAAATAGAATCCACTCTCAACATATGTAAGTGAATAGAAGTGAAAATTAGAAAAAAAATGATTAAATAAGACACCTCGCAAAAAAATGAATAATTCGTGTATTAAAACAATAGCGAAAGAGAAGAAAGAGATCGACGTCTGAAAGAAAAAGAGAGACAGAAAAAAAAAAGGATGAAAAAAGAATCAAGAAAGAAAAAAGAAAGTAAAGTTTAAATCGAATAAGACAAAGAGACTAAAGAAATATAAGAATGAATGAAGGGATAACAAAAAAAAAAGAAGGTAAGAATTAAGGAAGAAATGAAAGAAAGAGTAAGAAAGTAAATTCCAACGTCAGATTTAAAACTAAATAAAAAGTTGGGAAGGAATAATAATAATAATAATAATAACAATAATAATAATAATAATGATAATAATAATAATAATAATGAAAGAAAAAATTCAAAGTAGCCTAAAGACAAACGCGAATGAGAAAAATATACATATCCGGACGTTGATGCAAAATTGCTTGCCGTAGGACGCTCCCTGCACGAAGTCCTTCCAGCAGTGTTTCTTGTGTCATGAACGACAGCACACTTGCCCTAAGTCACATGGAGTGCATTTCTATCCGCCCACCACTACCATCACCACCGGAATGTATCTAGAGCTATTGCCATATTGCCATAGCCATAAAGCAATCTAAATTTTCCCGCCTGACTAGATTTCCTGGCGTCAAAAAAAAAAAAAGAAAATGTAAAAATTACCCCAATTTTAATATTAAGCCGAAATATTGCAGTGAAACTATTAAAAAATTAGATACTTTACTACAATAAGAATTGTATCAAGATTTTGCAGTCTGGCGGGAAAATGCGGCTAAATTTCTTAATTGATTCGTATAATGCCAAGCAAATATGCAAAATGTATGCAACTAACAAAATGCACACACACACACACACACACATATACACACACACATACACACACATATGCGTGTATGTGTTTTTGTACATTTTTTTGTATAAAAGAATTATAAAAATTCTCAAAGCTATTATGATACAAAAGATACATTGTATATCTTTCATCACGGATACGGTATCTTAAATTGCGTATAAGATTTAATATGCACATCAAATAATAATAATAATAATATCTATGTAAAATGTGTGTGATCTTGTTTTTTTTTTTTTTCTCAAAAATGACCAGTTGAAAATGTCATGAATCTATTCCTGTCCTTAGGTCTTTGGTTGAAACATTGAAGGAAATGTGTATACAACAGAAATGAAAGGAAACAACAACAACAACAATAATAATAATAATAATAATAATAATAATTACTCGTATATCTATTTGCTAAATAATATTCCGGCACGATCTAGCTCTGTCACTTTGGCTTCATTTGAATCCCAGCGTTTGCAAAAATCGCCACCATATAAATAACAAAATCTTGCCTATCGAACTCGTGACATCTGCATCATGATGACGAAGACGGTCGAAAGTACTTAAACAAAAAGAGAGTGAAAAATAAATGTAGGACGTTTCGTCTACATCTGTGATTCGAAAAATGGCAAAAATTAAATAGGAAATTAAGCGGAGATACTTTTTCACTTACATTTAAGTAAATAATATTGATAGTAACACACACACACAGACACACACACACATATATATCTATCTATTATTTCAAAATTTATTATAGTGAACACTCGTAATTTAAATAGACGCCCCATTTATATTTTAAACAATGTGTATTAAATCTGTCGGCCTGCACATTCGAGAAGTCTGAGTAAAGAAAATGTGTTAATTTTGAAGTGATAAAAATGCAGGTTAAATTAAATTAATAAATTCTAATATATATATATATATATATATATATATATATATATATATTGTATGTGTGTTTGTGGTGTGTGTGTCCAAGCAACTCTTTCGCTTCCACTGTGGTCCGACTTCAATGATTCATAGTTCATTCAAAAGCCCTAGAAAAGGTAGGCACACGAAAGAATTTTCGTTGAGCTCAGATTCCTATTTGCCAGATTATGCGATGTTAAAAATATATATCAATACACTATACTAGCCATTGTCGTTGCTTTCATGGTTCAAGCGGAGTTACTTGTCTACATCTGTTTGGTACGGGCAGAATACTGACCGTGAAGAGGTTTATCTTACCATCATTTCTGTATCTGGTCCATTATATTTGCCTTTGCTTTCTTTTTTTTCAGGGTATGTGCCGCTGCAGTAGATGTGTTATGCTTTGCCGCCATTTCTTCATCCACATGAAATTCCATTTGGGACTTGTTGACTTTCTTTATTACTAAATAAAGTTTCTTCTTTCATGTTATTTGACAAAGATTATCATCCAGTCTTCTCAGTGTGTAGTTACCAGTTATCTTTGGAGGTCGATTGTTGTAGCTTTGTAAGACAGTTCTGGTTGAAATAATCCTCTACCTTCTTCGGATCTGGGAACATGCAAACGATCAACATCAGTCTTAGGATGATGCATACAGTGAGAAGATTTCTCGTTTTCGTATTCATTTACTTAATATCAGCTATAGTCCAGTTCAGGATAATGAAACTGTATAGCAGCCAAGTTTTTATGGCTAATATTCTGTTTTTTTTTTGGGGGGGAGGGTTGAGTTTAACTCGGTATTCAATATGTTCTGACCATTAAATGGCTTAAGAAATAACAAAACAAGTGTTGCAGATATATCATATATTGAACAGTAAGTACAACAGAAGTGTATTACACGACTAGTGAGTATGTGTCGGTTGACCCAACGTCCAATCTATTCGACTGTTAATAATTAACAGCCCCTCAACTTGGGATGTATGTGGCCGAGTTTACCGAGGGTTCTCAGAGCTCGTTGGCTCAGCCAAAAATATTCCCTTCGAACCCGCATAACTGGGTTCAGGGCCTATCTACCTCCGGGACGAATGTTTGCCCTTCGGTAAAGCCTCGTCCGGGTTCCTCTCTGCTCACGGCAAAGAGTTAGACAGTAACGAACAATCTATTCGACTGTTAATATTTAACAGCCCCGCCACGAGGGATGTGTGTGGCACAAGGCCGAGTTTATCGTGGGTTCTCCGAGCCCGTAGGCTCAGCCAAAAATATTCCCTTCGAACCTGCATAAACGGGTTCAGGGCCTGTCTACCTCCCCAGACGAAACTTTGCCCTTCGGCAAAGCCTCGTCCGGGTTCCTGTCTGCTCAAGGCAGAGAGTTCGACAGTTGAGCAATCTAGGCGACAGTTCCCCCAAGGCCTTCTCTCCTACTAATCTTATAGTAGGCGGAATAGTCCAACATAGACTCTTTAGAGGGAGTACACCACAACACAATACCAGACGCACATATCTGTAGTATTCTTTTCTTACTTTCTCCTTCATTTGGGTATGCTGTATTCCATCTCCTTCGCTAATTCCTAGATACCTATGAGGCTTCTTCTTGTTCCAGTTCCCTCATCTTTGTGACAAAATCTAGATCGACTGATTGTGTTTCTGTAATCCTCTATTTCTTGAATGTTACTTTTGCATATTTATCTAATCCGAAATCCATACCGATGCCATCACTGAAACATTTTACGGTATTGTGGATACCCTTCATTATTATTATTATTATTATTATTATTATTATTATTATATGGGAATGATATATGTAGTTACAATGGGAAGCTATCTCGTTTTGGTGTCCATTGGCTTAATTTCAGCTATGGTCCAGTTAAGGATTTTAAAACTGTATGGCACCACGGCTACAGCCAAGTTGTTTATCGCTGAAATTTCTGTTCTTTGAATTCACCTCGGTATTCAGTACAAGACGTACACGCCTGTAGTACTTCTTTCTCACCTTCTCCTTCATTTTAATACGCTGTATTCCATCTCCTTCGCTAATTCCTAGATACCTATAGGCCCAGTTCCCTCATCTTTGTTACAAAATCTAGATCTACTGAGTGTGTTTCTGTAATTCTCCCTTTCTTGAATGTTACTTTTACACATTTCTCTAATCCGAAATCCATATAGTTATGTCGTCACTGAAACATCTTATAGAATTGAGGAATCCCATCAACTCATTATTGTCTTTTGGCAAAGAGTTTGAGATCATCCATGATAGTAGGTGTTTGAATAGTTTCTTGTTTACTTTATATCCATAGCTATTATTGCTTAATTTGTGCATAATGGAGATAAAGGTCAGACAAAACAGAAGGGGTAAAAGAGAGACTCATTGAAAGATTCCTTGTCCGATATTCCCGAGGTTGGATGTGGCAGAGTCTTTGGTGTAATGTAGGCAAAATATGGTTTTCAAAATTCCCATGCTGTGCTTAAGGTAATTTACTATCACCGAGGAGACTTTGTACATTTCTAAAGCCTTAAGGAAACAAGAGCGTGGCACACTATCAAAGGCTTTACGGTAATCTGTGCATGCAGTGCTGAGATTTCTAACTCTTTTCCAGTAATTTTCTAAGACCATTTCATTTATCAATAGTTGATCTTTGCAACCATATGAACCACTTCGACATCCATTCTGTCCCAGGGGAAGAATGATGTTTTAATCAATAAAAGTGTAAGTACAATTCGACAGAACACACGTGATCAATTTATATATGGTGGCAGACATGTTATTGGCCTATAATTTTCAGATCGTCTGTTTCTCCCGTTTTTGTAGGAAATATGTAATAACTTCAGTGATACATTCTGTGTTTCATTAGAATTATTAATTAACATTGATAAGTTTGTGCAAGGATTTTATGGATTGATGACAGATGATAGAGTCAAAAATTGGTTACCTTGTCATTTCCTGGGAATTTACATTTTGGGGATTTCGTTAGAGCTTGCCAAATATTATTCTCGGTTATACATTCCCCATTCTTGTATAGGTTTATCCATCATTCTTTCTTCCTCTTGTTAGATCCATTCTGCATAGGGTTATATTTCTTTGGGCTGCTCTAAATATTCTCCCAAGAATTTTACACTTTTCAAAATAGATGATGGCTTTTTGTATTCTATAACTGTTTCTCCAATTTCCCTGTAAAATCTATTAAGGCCCGTTTGGAATAAGTTATTTTATCGATAGAACCTACAACGTTTTTCACATCGTCTTCTTCTATATACATTTTAACTGCATTTTCTGCTTACGTATCTCCTTGATTGGGATTCCATTTAGCAATTTAATTTTATATCTATGCTTGATCTTCATGTATCTGCGTTTTGAAATATTTGGCTTTCTTGAAATTTCATCTCTGATTTCCTCCATTTCTCGTTTCAATTTTTTCTTCCAAGCTGGCTCTCTTTGACTGTTGTCTGCTCTTTTCTTTGTCTTCATAACAAGCTTCACAGTAACTGCTAAAGCTGTTGCTTATATAACATTATTTACTTCTGTAATGTTTCGCAGTGGTATGTCCGTTAACAGTGTTTGCAGCGCAGCGTTGTATATTTGCCCAGTATGTTAATTAGACATTGTCGTATGAATTTTGGGGAGCTGGTTTCTGTCTGACATTTGTGTGTGAGTTACTCTGCTGAGTATTAGAATGATGTAATATTTCGCTTCAGGGATTTCACCTCTGTGCTAATGTCATTTTCAGTGACATAGTCTGAATAACTACAGTTGTTTATGTCGTGTGAAGATTCTGCAATTTCCCGGGAGATTATTATTTCGTATCTCGAATATTTTTGTTATTACCTCATCCTCTATTAAATTATTTAACACCACTTTCATCGCATTATTGTTTGAGCGATGGATCATTGTATTCTGTCTTATATTTAGTTTTATCTGATCTTTTTCTGCATTTGAGAGGCTTTTATTTCGACCGATATCCCTGCCGATATTGCTAAGCTTGTTTGGTCCTTATTTCATTTCCTACCATTGTTTGCAATATTTGGTATGTCTGATCTGTGATGTTCATTTGTGGACTTTCAAGTGAGGGGGAAAGGACGCCATGACTTATTGATACTCCTCGCGATTCCATTTCGTACCCTTTCTTTTTATTGATTGATTTAGCATTGAGTCACTTGGTCCAAGGTTGGAATTAATCCGGGTTTGGTGACCAGGTGTCTCATAGTTGTTGGAAGAGTTCGCTTCATTGAGAGATTTTTTCGGCAATAGATTGGTTCTCCACTGAGGGACGCGGCCGATGTTGACCCGGGTTACGACCGAACCGGTATTAATATTGGTTGAAAGCAATGAAATTATTGATTTATTTTTTCGGGTTTTTTTTTTCTTGATCGCTAAGGGGTAATTTTTGTACAAGATATCACATCTAGGATGACTGTCGCTTAAAACTAAAGAGCTCGCCCTACCCATGTAATAAGGGAGTTATAATCAGATGTCCAGAGTTCAAGAGGTCTTCTTCTAGTACCAGCATTCAGGGAATAACATAGGGATATAGAAATGGTATTCACTACTATTTTATTATTATTATTATTATTATTATTACTATTATTAATAATAATCTTTATTTAATATACTATAAAAATATACTAAACAAATAATACGATATGATAAAAAATAAAAAAAGGAAATTATTTTGTCTAATACTATAACTATCCGTAAACAGTTTGACCATCATTCAGAAATGGAATAAATAAATTTTGGTGATTAGTTCTCATAATCTTCCAGCAAATGAAATCGAGATGAAATTGTAATCTTTGGACGCATGAAGCTCATATATTTAAGTAGAATCATGCACGGAGAACACATATTCAGGTGGCACCAAAATGTTTAATGTTTAATTCATTAAAAAAAAAGCCAAAAAACTATTAGTTCTCTATTTTATTAGAATTTAAAAATAGAGCCCATTTTATATGTGGACATGAAGTAAATCTGCTCATGTAGATAATTTTTTTAGGGTAGATCACACACTTAAGTAGAACCTATATAATCCTTTGTTCAAAAGAATTAATGGATTTTTTTTAAGACAGCATTTTTATTACTTCAAACGCTAAATATTTTCTTTACCCAGGTTTCTCGAAGGCGCAGATCGATAGATTTAATAGACATTGTTTAAAACATAAATAAGACATCAAGTTAAAATATGACATTCCACGATAATAACATTTGAAATAATGCCCACACACATACAAATACGCAAACA
>CAHIKZ030000006.1:2517500-2532500 GCA_903632075.3 Acanthosepion pharaonis | reverse complement strand
AAAAGTAATATTTTTATACAGAAGAGGAATCAGTAAGTTACATATCTTTCCTATGAAGCCAGAATATACAGCCGAATTGATTTTTACGATAATATTCACCCAAGAAAAAGGCTCAAGAACCACTTGTGGTAGATGGTTAAAGATTAAGAGGGACTGTATATGGAGATATGTGGGGAAGAGAACGGTTAATGCGAGAATTGAAAAGTTTAAGATTGTAGTGATCGGAGAAGCAACCTCTTGGGTGTCGGTAACACAAAGTAACCGTTTGTAGAAAATGAGAAAGCTAAAAATGCTGTAGCTACCTAAATTGTATATTTTACGTAAAATTATTAAAAAAATATCTCATTCTAAGATGTTTTTTAAAAGAAATACAAAAGTGTTTTCAAACTCTTTATCTGTTGTACACACACACACATATATATATATATATATATATATATATATATATATATATATATATATATATATATATATATATATATATATATATATATATATATATATATATATTTTGAGAGAGGGAGTATAACATATATTTAAAATAAAAAATCTACATTACAAACAAAAGATCTTTGGGGGTTTTTTTATAATGTACACTTTTCTCGTTGGAACAACTATAACCTCTTCCCTATATATATATATATAGAGAGAGAGTGAGAGATACTTTATTTTTATAGATAGAAATATTTAAGTAAATACTCTGTTTATAATAGACAGTATTAACAACATTTACCGGTCTGAATGTCCAAGAAGTTTCGTAGGAAATATGAGTCCCCCGACAGGAATTGAACCTGTATCCTACACGGAACCGTCATATAGCTTGACGTACTGTACCATTTAAATACAGAAAAAGCGTCTAGTTAATCAGACACTTCATCTATAACTATCTATAAAAATAACCTACAAACAATAAATATATTAAAATAATTGTCGGACTTATATTTATATATATATATATCAGTCAAGTGTATTTCGACAGCAAGTATTCTCTCAAACATGGTTTGTTAAATAATATGAACAAGTTCTGTCTTAATTCTTTTGTTAAATTTGTCAAATTTCCAATAAGTAGTTTTGTTTTATTGGTAAATTTGCCAAAATTCCTATGTATATTTACTATATCATTTTTGCCGTGTACTTTTGACATTTGATCCACTCATTTTCAAGGATTGTTCTGTGTGTAGTTACGCAACTAGATTTTTAATTCCAGCGTTCTCACGCTTGATGGGACCTATTTCATGCCATTCCAGTTGACGTCGTATAAAGGTTTAAACTGTTTTGTGTATGTGTGTGTGTTTGAGTGTGTGCGTGATAAACACACTTTGTTCCCTATGGACAAAGACATCTTATTTAATATGTTTTTATTAATTTATTATTATTATTATTATTATTATTATTATTATTATTATTATTATTATTATTATTGTGTTGAAGATATGGATTCAATTCGACAAAATGATGAAGCAAATAAAAACTAAGAAAATCTGTAAATATACCTAAGGTATTTATTTACCTAGCTATCTTTTGTATGTAGTGTAAAGTAATTTCCGATAATGATATGTTTTGCTGAATTTTTAAGTAAACTTACTGTATTATTTCTATCTTGAATGGACATAAATATTTCCGATGATTATCGAATTGAAATTTTTACAATAATGTCGTTTGCGGCGGTGGCCCATTTCAAAAATATTTTGCATAATTCATTTTTCCCTTCAGGCTTGTCGGAGTTGACCGTCCAGACTGCAAAACACGCATATTTTAAAATAAAATGTTATATATTTCATATATCTTGTTGGTTTAGTGATAATGCTATTCATTGACCGAACTATTAGTGCTACTAATTTATAAATCCTATTTTCTTTTCTAATATATATATATATATATATATATATATATATATTTCAAGAAATTAGACACCAAATATCCAGTGACTGTAACCGTTCTTCCTGTAGGATGGTCTAAAAGTTTTGTCACCCCTACAAAAATTAATAAGAATTGACAGCCATTTGAATTAGAAAATTATATCAAATTCCTTATCTCCTGTACTAAATTTGTTATAAGCGATCCACAAATTGATACAAATAATAATTATTACCTTTAAGTACAAAATACACCGTATATAATCGAGTATAGTGCAGGCTTTTATGATCAGTACAGATTTAACGCAAAATATGGCACTAGACTGGCTGCAAGCTCTCATCATTTTACCATTGTATTAGACTGTTATATCCCCAGACATGGTCAGTTTAAAATTTTCTGAAAGGTTGTCTGTAGCACCAAGCACCTGATGAAGGCCCGAGGGCACAATAACCGAAATATTGTGATATTACGAATTAAAGATAAGGACTATTGTCCAAATATAAATATTAAAAAATTAATATAATATTATAAATTATGGTAACTATTCAAGCTAGAAATTTAGTCAGAGATGTAGATTAGATATAACATAGTATTTTTTGCAATCTTTTCTTGGTCTTTAAGATAAATTAATTTTCACTTTATACTTAGCTTATTTTTTTTTGGATTCATTGATTGATTGACTGATTTGTTTTTACGGTTTATCAACCTTTTCTAAGTTATTTAAAGCCAGAAAATATTTTTAGATTCTAAGAATTTTTTTGGAAATACTAATTATTTTTAATGACATAGGTCCTACTAATTTACCTATAGCTGAGCCGAGGTTAAGTGTATTCATGCCTTTCCCAATGGTATTTGCGTAGAAATAACGAAGACGATTGGGATTGGAACTCGGGAAGCCGTTATCTATTACAACAAACTCACATCCAAGCTAACATTACCTGGTATACCCAAGCGGTCACCCATCTAAGTACTGACCAGGCTCGTCGTCAATTAATTTCGTTGATCTTACGGGAACCGATATTTCAATGTGATATGGCCGTAAGCCCTTAGTTTCTGAAAACATTATTCGTCAAGCGCATTCGGGTTTCTGTGTCACATTTCCGCTAACTGTTAGTGCACTACACAATTAAATCTATGTATCCGTTTGATTCTGACAATCCCAAGGCATAGCTCACAATTTGGTCTGTTATTTTTGCTAATTTCTTTTGTAATCATTTCACTCCAAGCAAGGCAATAAAGCCACCAAGATACAACGGTTTACTGAATTTGAAAAAATAAGATAAAAGATGAGGAATCAAGAAGACAGTAGAAAACGATTGACATAGTTAAATCTTTGAAGTTGGCTGGGAAGCGTGGAGCCGGAAAAGACTTCCACAGGCGAGAGGTACAAGAAAATAAACTGTTAGTAAAAAACTTACGGCTACATCTTGCCAATTCAGTTATAAAAGGAGACCTTTTTGCCAATCTAGTACCGCACTTAAATAAATTCTAAAGACCATAGAGCAAAGCTCATAAGAACAATTACGATGAAAGTATTTATAGAAAAGTTACGGGGGAAACTACGTTACGGTGGTTGGAAAATGACTGAAGCTGGAATGACGAGTGAGGATCAATAACATTGTAGATTTCTTTTTGTATTTTATCAAGAATCTGTCACTATATAGCAGGAACACCGCACCATATATGGCAGCAGTATTCGAAGCATGGATGAATGGAAAAATTATAAATATGTAAGATAGATTCTGGAGAAAAAAAATTGTCTAGCACGACACAGTGAACCAACTTTCCTAGCAACATACCTAACAACTGATTCAATATAATAATTCTACTTCATATAAGCAGAGAACTTTAGCCCGAGAATGCACAATGTGACACTCTCATGGTGGGTTAATATCAGCCATGCTGATGGAAACCAGAACGGGTTATCAGATGAGTAATAAAAGGCAGTCTTGTTTGGGAGTCATTAAAATTAAGAAGCTATTTCCGGCTTCCAGTTAACAGCAGATTTTAGGGTACTTTTGAGAACAAATGCCAATTTGACCGATAACCATGCCTTCTACTTACGGTTAATAGTACTTTCAGTTACGAGTTTGTCTAAGAGTTCTTTCATTGTCTCTCTTTTCTTTGTTTCTAAGGACGTTTTCATATCTCATAACACTTTACTTAATTTATAGAACGAATAAATTCCTATTGGAGATATGATAATTCGATGTCGCATCTTCAGTTATGTGTTACTTTGTTTCTCACTGGTGAATTTCTGAACAGGTCTGCTATATACTGACAATCTCCATCCCGTCGCACACCTTCGGTTACATTTCTGTTTTTACCTCAACCATGAATTTTGTCTTTCTTTCAGTTTACAGTTATTCCCCTTTTTTAATTTTCTTGATTCATTTGTCCCAGCTCTTTTAGCTTTCCCTTGGATTCTGACATCAACACAGTGTCATTTGCTCGTCCGATAATCCAATGTCCACTGATAATAAATCCTCTTAGGTCTTTTCGTTGTATCTCCTAGGTGCATTGTAGATTTCATAGGATTATCTCGACATAGTCTTCTTCTTTTCATGTGTCCTGTTCCTTACGTTCATGTTTCTCCACAACTTCCTATCCTCTGCAGCTCTTAGAAATCGTTCTTTTTCCTCTCCTCTTACATGCCTATGCTATCACCCATTTCCATACGATTATTAGGTAGCTTACTCGTTGTCTCCCTCTGCTTCTCTTGCCTTCAGTAAATTGTGAGAGTATAAAATTCTCCAACATCTCTTTCCTCATTCTGTGACAAAATAATTCACTTTTTTTTCTGATTCTAAGTATAAGCGTCTTTTTTGTTTCCGTTTTTCTTACAACTTCCTCGTTACTCACGTGTATTGTCTATGATTTTCTCAGCATTCTTTTGCAGAACCACGTCCCTAATCCTTCATCGTTGTTCCCTAGGGACCTTTACGGTGTATGGTTTATGTTATTTTATCTACATTTTCTTCTGCTTCACTCCTTCAAAATCGCTTTCCATTCCTTATACTGCCACTCCAACATTATTAGTTTCTTCTTATTATTATTATTATTATTAGTAGTAGTAGTATAGCAGTAGTAGTAGTAGTAGTTTTAGTAGTAGTACTATATATTTAGTATTTATACAGTTATAAATAGAAAATTGCAATATATATTAAGTAAGAGCAAGCATTCTCAAATCTCCAGAACCTTCCTTAGTATTCTAGCTTACTTGGTTAATACTGTTGTGGAAGTGCTTTCTTCGATTTCTAATTCCTCAAACATTTTTGCAACATTTTCTTTCATATTAGTTATTATAGTTATCCTGTTAAATCCAGAACATATATCAATCTTGTTAAAATTCTTTCATTTTTTTCTTGTAGTCTTCTACAGAACAGAAATATTCTCAGTATGACATTTTTTCTTTTCTTTTTCTTTTTCTTCTTCTTCTTCTTTTATTATTATTATTATTATTATTATTATTGTTGCTGTTGTTGTTGTTGTTGTTTCTGTTTTGCTGTTGTTTTATTTTTATTATTGTTGCTGTTGTTTCTCTTGTTGCGTTTGCTGTTTTTGTTTTAAAGTTTATTTTGTTCTGCTTATTTTCTATTTTTTTTTCTTTTTGTAAATAATTTAAAATCATTCTTTTCCACGCGTTATTTCATGTATCTTTTACTTTTTTAAATTATCTATTCCAAAATTCTGGTGCACTTTTAAAAACATCGTGACCCGTCTAACTAAACAAAGAAATCCTATTTAATAATAATAATAATATTAATAATAATAATAATAATAATAATAATAATAGTAATAAAGAAAATACATGCATTAATACGAAATTAACAAAAAAAAAAATATCTGACACCTTTTCAAACCATCAGAAAGTGCGAATGCTTACTAATTGACATGTCAACCAAGGCAAAAGGTCTACAATGCTGCGTTTGAAAATACTCATCTTTGTTCTATGCGTTGGGCTGCGCAGAAGTTAACTATAATGGTCTATGCGCAGGTATGCCAATATGGTTCCGGCTTTGAACACTCTTGTGAATGTGTGGTTCAAGCTACTCCCCCATCTCGAACTAAACAAAAACATACTTTTTATCTCCCCATGACGCGGCATTGTGCTCCAAGCTCTTCGTGGAAGACGTGACTAAGGGCAAAAAAAGGGCACAGGAAGAAATATTTGTACCGATTACTTTTCACTCGCTAGCTTCATGGGAAAAAAAAGCAAAAGAAAATAGGACTCTGTGGAGGATTACAAAAAATAATGAGAAGAAAAAGAGGAAAACAAAAGACAAAATGAATTTTCGAAATGAATAAACAGAAAGATTAATAAAAAAGAGATAATAGTCATATTATTAACAACAATGACAACAACAATAGCAATAATAATAATAATAACAACATCAATAGCAATAATAATAATAATAATAATAATAATTGAAAATCCGTGGAAGAATTGAAACTATCTACATGATAACATTAGGAAAGTTGGCAAGAAAATTGATAAGAGAATAACGAGAGAATTCAAGAGGTTTGAATATATATATATGTTTACAGTGTGGACCGAAAGTCTTTTCCCTGCAACATAATCTAATTTTCTATTTCAGATGGCTGTCACGAAAATGATGGTGTTCATACTGACCTTCTCGATGTATGACAGCGTCAATGAAAGGGGATAAACTGAATCCAGTGTATGTGCTTTGTATTACTGTATTACCTGTTCTCATTACTTTTTTTTGGAGAGGGTGACAAAACTTTCGGATCACCCTGCAGATTAAGGATGCAGATAATGATTTCTGCTGTTTTCTTTTATTAGAGTTCGCTTCAAGCCAATGTATAGTTTATTTTTCTTTCGTTCCTTAGGATAATCTCGGCGTATAGCTTATTTTTTATGTACGGTTTGCTAAGGATAATCTTGATCACTTATGATCAACTCGGTTTATAAATTATACTCTTGTATTCACTCGGATAATCTGGGTGTATAACATTTTATTATAGATTGCTAAGTATTATCTCGGTGTATAGTTTATTTTATTATGGTTTTCTAAGGATCATACCAATATATAGATTATTTTATTATACTTTGCAAAGGATTATCTCGGTGAATAGGTTATTTTATTGTATTTTTCTGAGGATCATATTGATGTTTTATTGTAGATCATTTCGGATCATCTTGATGTATAGCGTATTTTAGTGTAGATCTCTTAGTCTCATCTCGGTTAATAGGTCATTTTATTATAGTTTCCTAAGGATCAATCAAATGAATAGGTTATTTTAATTTTAGAATTTAGGATCTGCATGGTTCATATTTTATTCTCTTGTACTTCACTTAGGATTTTCAAAAGGTAATTTATATTTATTGTAAATATCTTATTTTGTATAGTTTATTTTATTATAGTTTTCTCAGAATAATCCCGATGTATAGGTTATTTTATTATAGTTTTCTAATGATTATCTCAAAGTATAGATTATTTTATGGTTAAATTATGCTCAGTTTATAGCATATTTTCTTGTAGCTCTCTTAGGGTCATATCGATATATAGTTTATTAATTATAATCTACTAAGTATCATCCCGATTTATAGGTTATTTAAGGCTGATCTCTTAGTTTCATCTCGATCTATAGATTATTTAATTGTAGTTTTCCAAGGATAATCTGGATGGAAAAAGAGAGGAACAGAGTTCAAGAAGACCAAATATGGCGATTGACGTTCCATTTAAAATTTTGAAGACTGTAGTTATCATGGAAGGAAGTCGGAAGAGAGTTTCACAGGTAGGAAGTGCGAGAAAAAAGCTGTTAAGAGTAGAAGTGGCATCTAGCTAATTCAACAGTAAAACGGCGAGTTCTAGTTACCAATCTACTAGCATGCTTAAAGTCATGGCGTCTGGACACCAGGAAAAAATGATCCAGCGTGTAGTTACCATGAAAGTATTTGTAGGACTGATAGAAGGAAGCCACATCACATCGGTGAGAATGTGACTGGAGACGAGATTCCTGGTCAGGATCGATTGTAGTGCAGACATTACTCTTGATTTTGTCAAGAATTTCGCGATGCAAAGCAAAAGCACCAGACTAGATATGGCAACAGCATTCAATACACGAACGAATAGTAGATTTATAATTGTGCAAAATGGAGAAAGATTTTAGATTCCGTGACACCGTAGTCCATGAGCTTGCATAGAAGCCCAGAATGACAAACCCTGTCGAATGCCTTTGAGATACCTAGAGCCACAGCCCGAGCTTAGCCATTCTACAGAGATGTCCGGATCGGAGGCCATAGTGTTTGTCAGAATGAAGATCGTGCAAAGTAACATGCTTAACCAGTTCGGATTACCTTGAATACTTTAGCGACATCAGGTAAGAGAAAACTTCAAGTCGGAGGGTACCCCAGAGTTCTTAAAAACAAGAACTACATAGGAAGACTTCTAACAAACTGGAAAGCAGGAAGCATTTGTTGTAAAGTTTGACGAAAACAGGAGCCAGCTCAGGAACACATTTCTTTAGGATCACAGCAGGGATCCCGTCGCATCCACTAGCCTTGTTGGGGGTGACGGCTAATTTATATATACTTCCAGAAAAGTAAAACGCTCTACCTTATCTCCAGTGGATATCAATACTCCAAATTGATTGAAGAGAGGGGGACTTGTGGATCTGCTATTTTTCAATACACTCTAGCAGAGCCACCGGTAATCCTGGGAACGAAGCAACACATCTCGATGTACAGGTTATTTTATCATACAAAATGTTATGAATGATCAAGAATGGTCTCCCCTTGTTTTGTTACTCTCCACTTTGAGAGAGCTATTTCTGTTTACTGGGACTATACGCGAACCTTGTATTCTCAGTTGAATAAAGCTTTCTTAAAGCCTACACCTGCGTACTTTGTAATTACATAAGCATCATAGCTTCTTTCGCTCCTGCTAGGAAGATAAACTATAATTTAGTTCTATTTATTGTGGTTATACGAAACAAAAGTAAATCCCTTCAACACGTTCAACAACAGCATAAAAGGGAACATAACTGATAAATGTAATTAACACATAATCAAGCTGCTAACTTTTCATGCTACATTAAACAAAGTGTTTGGAAGGAAATTCGCATCAGTACTAGAAAGAGTAATAACTTAGATTATAAGCAAAACATAATAAAATAATCTATACATCGAGATGAACATAACAGATGAGGCCTAAAATATCCTATACATCTGGATGATACTTCGCCAAATTATAATAAAAATGTCTCTCCCGAAAAAGTCTCAAAACTTTTGGAACCACCTCGTACTTATCATCTATTTCAAAATAATTTCTCTGCAATATACCTTTAGTTTGAAAATTGTGTACACATTCGCTTCTATCCTTTTATTTCGCTCTTTTATACTGACAAAGTTGAAGAAAGCTTTAGTCAACTGAGAATACAATGTCCGCGCATAGTGTCCTTTTATAGTCCCAGTAAACAGAAATAGTTCTCTCAAATAGAACAGTAAAAAAACAAAACAAAGGGAAACCACTCTTGATTATTCATAACATCTATATTTGTTACATCAAAAAGTATTTTATGTATTTATAACCTGCCATCATGCTATGCTGTTCCGACAAACAAGGAAAAGTATATTCCTGAAATACTATCCGCGAAGACAAACTTAAAATTCTATACAATTTATCAATCCTCGTTTAAATATTTGTTGTGCTGCCTGATTATTCCAACTAAAACCCGAAGACTTTGTCAGCGTTTGTCAAATACTATTTACTGTCAAAGTGGTTCATACTTATGTCCTGTTAATCGTAAATACTGAGGCTGCTAATTGCGCCGATTTTTTTTCATTTCTGAACACTTCGCAATGCAAATATAACATATCGGCGTCTACTTCTCAAAATTGTCGTTTAGACGCGGGGGTACTGAATTTTATAATTTAGCCCAAATCTTCTTGGTTTTCCTCTCGAAAATAAAATAATAATAAAGACAGCAAAAGAGATTTAAATTAATATTAATCTGTTTGAGTGAATGATATTATATTTAAAGACGTTCTAATTTTGGATTCGGATGCAAAATAAATATTATTGATTTTAAAATTACGTTTTCTTTAAAAGCATTCCGGTTTGAAATTTGATTATATTTTCTTGGTAATTACCATCTTGATAGATTACCTTATCCAACACAACGTAACTTATCAATCCATTTTCTTTCTTTTTTTAAAATGTTTTCATATATTAACGTTGAAATATATTTTTACAATGACTTTCGTACCCGTCAATATCTAAAAGAGAATATTTTAATTTTATAAAGTGAGATGAAAGTAAGTATATTTTATTAAAGTTGATACAGATATATCTTTAACAAAATACCTTATTGATATAAGATCACAGTCCATATCTGTGCTGAAGCAAGTCAATCCTCATTTTCTAACATTGATAATTTTTTTTAAGAAACCTTTTGTGCGTGCTGAATGACAGCTAGCGAGTAGAATTAGATTGTAAACCAGTGGTCGACAAGCGATTTTGTCGAGGCCTAAGCAAGGATCTCTAAAATCACGATGATCCCCCACGTCTGTGACATATTATTCTTATTATTCAAAAAGTGAACTCATATTCACGCGGAGGAAGCCTAAAATGCCATTAGAATACAAGGTTGAGGCTGAACATATGCAATAGTACTATCATTTAATTTTTATATATATATATATATATATATATATATATATATATATATTGTTGGCTCCCTGTGCCTCGCCAGGAAATTTTTCTCGCCGGAGTCGATCTTTCAAATCTACAAATCAACCATTCACCTTTGTATAGATTATTGCAGCCATATATCGTCTGGAGCCCCTTTTGTTTGTCTCGAAGTCCTTGATAAAATCCAGAAACGGATGTGCAATGTAATTGGCCGTGATCTGGCATCTCGTCTGCAGTCGCTCTCTCACAGACTTGCCGTCGCCCCCCTCTGTCTTTTTTTTACAAATACTTTCACGGTAATTGCTCCGATGAGTTGCTTTCGCTGGTTCCCAGACTTCATGAATTTAAGCGTTCAACTATGCCGGCATCTCGTTCTCAACCTTTCACTGCCGAAACTGTTAAATGTAGCCAATAGCTTCATGCCTCGCACTTCTCGCCTATGGAAATTCCTCCCCTTTTCCTGTTTCCCTGATAGCTATAATCTCCAACTATTCAAATGTAATGTCAATCGACGTCGCCAGATGCCTTAATCTATCTCCTATCCTTCTCTTCATCCATTCCTCTATCAATCCTCTTTGCTCTCGCTCCAACTCTCTGTAACCCCTTGCGTGCTAGTGGCTTCCCGCCTTACTTGTGGTGAAACGTTTAAAAAAATGTACATATATATTAAGATATTACACGGGAAACATGTCAAAATTGCTACACAATTGCTATCGCCTTTTGATGCGTACTAATGTCTGGTGAGATGCATTAATATTTTGTACTTGATTTGATAAGTTTTCGGTGTAATATCCTAAGTGGAAAGATTATATTGAATGAATTGTTAGGCCTGCTGCTCGGAAATTTGATTGTCGTCCTAGACATGTTTTCATACCAAAACCTATCTTACATATTTATAAGTCTTCCATTCGTTTTTGCATTTAATCTTACTGTCACATGTTCTGGTGCGTCTACTATGTATTTAGAGATTCGTGATAAAAACACAAAGTAGAATCTGCAATGTTATCGGTCCTGATCTGGCATTTCGGCTTCAGTCAGTTTTTTTGCCGCTGTAATGCAGCTTTCGTATGGCTTTCTATAGCTACGTTTTATGCTAATTATTCTGATGGAGTTTCCTCTATGGTACCTAGACTTTAAGAATTTAAATGCAGTTCTAAATTGGGTGTACGGTCTCATAATTACACAGTTAAAATTGACTGATGGAAATCTAAGTTCTATGCTAACAGTTTACATTCCAGCACTTTTCGCCTGTGCAATTCTCTTCCAAAATCTTCCTTCCTAGGCAACTTTGACCCTCAAAAATATAAATGCAATGTTAATCACTGTCTATTATTCTTAATTCCTGGTCATTTATTGTCCTCTCTCTTTCCATTTGGAATTATTACCTTGCTTGGTACGAAATATATATTTTTCAACACGCTCTCATTTTTAAATATATATATATATATATATATATATATATATATATATATATAACTTCCTTCTCTCTTTTCTCTCTATGGGTTTTCTTCTCTATCCCTTCGATATCAATATATAATTTCCGTTAAGTTAACCGTTTAAATGTGTCAATATCTGCTAACTCACTCATGACTTCTTTCTCCCCCCTCACTTCCTCACTTCGTTAATTTACATATGTTTAATACGGCCCGTCAAAAATATGTAAATTTTCTTTTCATTTTTTGTTTGGAAGTAAAGTCTGATGATCCGCAGTCCTTTTTAAAAGGGCTGTGGTGAAATAATTTATTACATGGAACCTTAAAGTGGTCTGTTTTTATTTAAATTATTTGCTCTGGATTTATATTGAGGTCTCTGGATTTATCCTCCATAGGTTTACCCATACGGATTACCTAGTTTTTCATAAACCACATATATATATATATATATATATATATATATATATATATATATATAGAGAGAGAGAGAGAGAGAGAGAAAGAGAAATTTACACAAAACATATGGAAAATAAGGAAAAAGAACATCAGCCTACAACAATCAAACTTAAAACTGTAAAATCTGCCTGGAGAAAAAATAGCTTTCCAGACAGGCACAAATTACGAAATAAACGATCGGAACTCGTCTCAATACGAAAACAAATTTTTTATTATGTTACTTAAAAATCTAAAAGTGAAAAAAAACAAGAATAAACAAAAATAAACAAATAAAATAAAATCAACAAAAACAAGTAAATAAATTGAACCAAATAAATAAGTAACGAATAAACAAATTAACAAACCACGTACGCAGTGATAATGACAACAAACCGCAATAACAACCAGTAATAAAATAATCAATAACAAATTACAAAAAAAGTTATGTAACAACATTACAAATAGCCCCAAAACTACGAAAGTATAAAACAGACCCCAGAATAATTCTAAACATTTAACCATCACCACAATAACCGTTAGACTACTGAAAATGCATCATTGACCTATATATATATATATATATATATATATATATATATATATATATATATATATATATATATATATATACTAACTGTAAATATCATTTTATATTTCCCCCACGACTTCGAAGTCTCTTAGAATTGTTCTTCTTGAAGAGGTATGTTGGAATAAGTTTATTTACAATTTATGAATTGGAAATAAAATTATTCAAACAACAACCTCCTTGATGAATGGGCAATTTATATATATATATATATATATATATATATATATATATATATATATATATATATATATATATATATATATATATATATATATGCTGTTAGTGTGTGTTTGTGCATATATGTGTTCGTCTCTGAGAGAGACAGACAGATAGGTTGTGTATGTGTGTATTTTTATGAATGTATTTTTTATTTTCTTAATTAAAAGTTTTTTTTTTCTTTTTTTATACTGAATCCCCATATTTGAGTAAATGTTCTATTCATTTAATAAAAAGTAACTTTTTTTTTTATTTTCATCTACCGGCCTGAATATTCCAGAAATATTATTAGAAAAATATAAGCTCTGCAGCAGGATTCGTACCTGTGTTCCCCTCAAGGGGACTGTCATAGATCTGACGTGCTTTGACCTCTCAGCTAAAGAGTACCTGATGGCCAGTCAAAGCTCGAATAGGGCTTCTAAAACACATTTTTCCCGACTTTCAGAATATACAGGTGAGATCTATAACGTAAAAATAACACTTAAATACTAATATCTATATGTATCTGTATCTGTATATATATATATATATATATATATATATATATATATATATATATATATATATATATATATATATATATATAGTTGAGATGTGCTATATTTATGGGATAGAGTGCTCAATATCAGAGATAGAGTGTATATATATATATATATATATATATATATATATATATATATATATATATTTTGAAATAAAGAGAAACCATAATTTTTTTTTGGTTATAATGTGGATTTTTTTTAATATATATATATATATATATATATATATATATATATATATATATATATATATATATATATATATATATATATATATATTTTATTCTTCATATTATAAAACAAAACTCACATAAATCCAACCTATAACCAAAAACGTTTGCGGTTACCCTCTTTTTTTTTAAAATGCACACATTTTTCTCGTTTTGAATAAACATAAACTTTTCCAGATAGATAGATAGATAGATAGATAGATAGATAGATGTGTGTGTGTGAATATATTACCTTATTTCTGTTTGTATGTCGATATCACTTAATAAGGCTATATTATCATCTAAGCTTCCTTGTTTATCTTGCCTTTAGTGTCGTCGGCTTAGACATGTATCCCCCTTAATGATTTTTTTGCATCAAGTATTTTATGGCAAGAACTTGAAAAGAAAATGAATCGTTTAAGCCAATTAAATGCTTGCCTATATACCTAATGGCGGCCATTTTATTTTATTTTTCATCAAGTCTTGAGTTTTCATAAGAATAAAAAAGGATTGTCCTCATTACAAATCTAAGAAAAGCCCACCTGCAGTTCATCGGAGTTGAAATGGCCAGAGTGCTCGTTGGTAAAACTAGAGACGGGCATCTTGGGTTGAATTTAACTACAGGGGAAGAGACTCTCGAGGGTGGGGTTCGAATGCTGAAGACTGTCTTTATAAAGGGTAAAGGGATGCAGAAAATTGAAATATCGCAAAGAAGTGATGAAGAAGAACATTTAGAGAGAAAGAGAGAGAAAAAAGAAAGGGGCGATGAAAGATTATAGAAGCGGTTGTCGTTGTGAGAATGTCAACAAAGGCGGAGGGTGGCGTCGCGGGGTACACGTCTCTTACTACCAGCCCGTCGGCTTTCGACAAAAGGCGGAAAGAGTGAAAGCTTTAGACGGGTACCGAAAGGGTCAGGGTTTCGGTGGGGGAACAGAGAAGAAAGACTTGGATCTATAGTAATTATCATTTTTGCATATTCACAATTGGAGCCAACGCTGTGCACTGATGGATTGGTTAATCTTCAGAAACACAAAGGTGACTCTCGGCAAATTCGCTGAC
>CAHIKZ030000006.1:2480000-2512500 GCA_903632075.3 Acanthosepion pharaonis | reverse complement strand
CATCGATTTTACCTTTCTAATAACCTCTAATAACCCCTAATGACTGCCAATTAGTGCAAGACGACGCTGTGGCTGTGAGCGGACCCCACGATTGGTTGCGTCGATTCTCCCTGGCCGGGGCCCGCCGACTGTTCTCTTTGCCCCAGTCTTCTTCATAGCCACCCGGAGCTTTTCATTAGGAAACTGATCAAGCGACAAAGGATATGGGGGATATTTTCTCAAGCCAAATCCGTACCAAAATTTTAAACTCTCTTTCCTGCTTCAGATTCCCTCGCCACCAATTTGTCTTGTCTAACAAATCCCCTTTTATTTTTTCGCGGAATAGCTTACTTTCTCCCCACCCCCATCTCCTTCCCTCTTTTTCTCCCCCGCTTCTTTTCTACTCAATTTTTTTTTTTTTTTTGGCCGTCATATTTTTGCCGAATTTTTTTTGATATTGGTCTATTACTTATATAACAATTCCCTATCTTTAAGTCAACTGTGTCAGGTTTGGTAATTTTTCTCGTCAAAGTCTATCACACATATCTACAAATTTATCATCCGTTCCGCATATCTGATATGGCGCTTCTACTATGTATTTAGAGATTCATGATAAAATACAAAGCAGAACCTGCAATTTTAACGGTCCTGATCTGGCATTTCGGCGTTAGTCACTTTGCCATCCCGGCAAAGTAGCTTTTCTATAAATATTATTTATATTTGTATAAAGTGCTGTCATGAAAACTACCGAACTCCAAGCGTTCAGTTGGACGTCCACTCTTACTCTACAAAAATAAATTGAAAGACAACTTGAAACGTCTCAACTTTGATCTGAAAACCTGGGAAGCTCAAGCATCCAACCGAAAGGAGTGGCGTAAGACATGTTTCATTAAGTTAAAGGGTTTTGAAGACAGCAGACCGAAGCAACGTGATCAACTTCGTCAAACTCTGAATTAGAGATGCTATCAAAATCCTGATGTAACAGATTTTATGTCAGTGTGACTTTGTCGCCCGCAGCAAGGCTCGGCTAGAATCAAACTTAACAAAATACAAATTAAATATGCCTTTCCCTTACTTGATTTTCTGCACAATAGTCACTGTTAGCAAGCATAAGTGTAAAACGAAAGGCATCATCCAAAGCTGACCCTCATTTATCGTTCAAGATAGGAGAATCCATCATTTATATTTGTAAAAATATCGGGGTAATTTATTATAAATATCATGATAATTATTCTGATGTTTTTCATCTTTGGAACCTAGAGTTTATGATTTTAAGCATATTACAAGATTGGCAGTGAGGTCTCATCATTTTATAGTTGAAATTGTTAGATGTATTTTTAAGTTTTGCACTAATAGTTCTGATTCTTGCTTTCCAGGCAACTTTGATCTTCAAAAATGTCAATGCACTTTCAATTGTTATCTTCGATCATCTTATTTTCTGTTCTTTTATTTTTCTCGCTCTTTAATAATATTTTACTTTTTATCATATTCTCTCACATTCAGCAATACATTGACTTTTAGTGGTTTTATTGTTCTAGTTGGCGTGAGATGAGTAAAAAAAATAGTGTAGTATGATGTCTGAACTCGTAACAATAGGAAAAGTCTTAGTCACATGTTGAGACAACAATAAATATTCCCTTTAATATTGGTAAAATTCAGTATAATTTAATTATTGCAATAAAAACTGACATATCAAAAACAAAATTTGTAAAAAAGTTTCCATTTGTAATAATTTATTTCACCAGAGAATTTTATTTTTATCTGGATCTTCAGACTTCACTTTCAAAAGGTGAAACAAAAAATGAATTTAAAATTTACACTTTTGACGGGCAGTATTAAGCATATATAAGTTGACATAGAGGGTGGTGAGGAATGGTATGAGAGAAATGGTCGAGTTTAGAGAGGGAAGGGAGAGTTTTAAAATTCATTTATTTTTATATTTCTTTTTATTATAATACTTAATATTGAGGAAGGATGGGGGTTAGGATCAGACATTGACCTATTTAATCGGTCAAATCAACGGAAATGATATGGGAAAAGGAAAAGGAGAAAAAACGGAAAAAGAAGGGGCAAGTAAAGAGATGTACGTCGGGTTTTTGAAGGAAGAAGAGGGGTGGTATAGCTTTAACAATTTAGATAAAAAAAGACAGATTTTAACGTTTGATAGTAATTTAAATGTTTAAAAACTCCACAAAGAAATTAAATTTAATACTTGTTAGCAATTTAAATATTCAACTTCTCCACAAATAAATTAGGGATTTACTATAAGTCGAATACTATAATAATAAACAACAATAATAAAAAAAATAAAAAATTATTAATAGTAATATTTTAATATTTTGGTAAAACATTTATCAGTTAAATTCATGAATTTAATTTGTAGCTATTTTTAGATGGGTAATATTTCTTAATTAAAGTTTCGGTTTCAAATCAAGATGGAGTAAGATTTGAAGATAATAGTAAAAGAATTTACTGTTTTTTCATACATACACACTTACATATTTACGTAAAAACTCATATACATACATTCACGTACATGTGCAATTAGACGTATAACAACGTACAGATGTATCGATATACATCACTATATATGCATACACATATACAAATACTTACTTATACATTTACGTATCCCCACTCGGATCCATGTTTATACATATTTAAATTTTTTCTTAAATTTTACATTTAACGTTAGGTGGTGAATTAAGTGTTTAAATTTCAAAAATATTTTTAATTTTAATATTTTTAGCATCATGAATAATGGTTAAGGAGTAACATTTTTTAATGTAAATCTAAGTGATCAATTTAAATTGAGATTATCTCAAGATGTGTAAACTTTCCAATCTTTCAAGTCTAATTAGAAATTATTTAAAGAGAAATTAAGATTAAAAGGTAATAAAACTGTTTTCTTTACTTCCATTAGAACTCTACATATGTAAACATGCACTCATGTGTCCATATATGTCAATACAACTATATCCTACACATATATTTTACATATCACGTATATAAATTCGTAAATACATATACATATATACATATATATATATATATGCAACCCTACATGCATGAATCGATGTATATATATACACATATACCTATCTAAATTTACGAATACACATATACGGATACATATTTACACACACATAAATATATATATATATATATATATATATATATATATATATATGCAACCCACATGCATGAATCGATGTATATATATACACATATACCTATCTAAATTTACGAATACACATATACGGATACATATTTACACACGCGCCCACATAAATATATATATATATATATATATATATATATATATATGCAACCCCACATGCATGAATCGATGTATATATATACACATATACCTATCTAAATTTACGAATACACATATACGGATACATATTTACACACCCATAAATATATATATATATATATATATATATATATATATATATATGCAACCCACATGCATGAATCGATGTATATATATACATATACCTATCTAAATTTACGAATACACATATACGGATACATATTTACACACGCGCCTACATAAATATATATATATATATATATATATATATATATATATATATATATATATATATATATATATATATATATACACTTCAAGATACAGTCTCCTGGTGAATGATATTATATTTATTGTGGGTTGTTTCTTTTGTATAATAAAATCTTCAAGGGTTTTGATTTTTTCCTTACATTGGGTGCTATAGGCTGGTTTCGTATTATTCACTAATATTTATGTTCATAATTGTTTTCGGCCGTTCGTGATGTTCAGGTCGATGTGTGCACGGATCGTGCTGTGTTTCGACAGTTGACAGTTCAATCTGTGTGCCTGATGTAAGAATTTAACGTTTTTTATTCTTAATGTTACAGATGCAATCCTTTATTTTTACACATGAGGTACTTTTGAAGCTCTGTGCTGTTGATCAAATATTAATATATATATATATATATATATATATATATATATATATATATATATATATATATATATATATGTAAAAAACAAACAAAAATCCATAAATGTAGTTAAAATTTATGGATTTTTGTTTGTTTTTCAAAATTTCTACATTCTGTCGGATTTTATCCATTTACACTTGCTTATATATATATATATAGAAAAGAACAGTCAGATTAATAATCCACAGTTAGCATTCATTTTTTAATGTGTGTATATATATATATATATATATATATATATATATATATATATATATATATATGTATATATGTGTGAAAAGTGTATATAAATATAAATAAATATATATATATATGTATAATTATTTATATATTATATGCATATTACTTATTAGAAAGCGCTCAATATCGGAGATAGAGCTAACATATTTTGTTGGATAGACGTGAGTTTTGTGACCCTGGGTTTCACACTTTAGCGATCGCTAAAGCGTGAAACCCAGGGTCACAAACTCACATCTATCCAACAAATATATATATATATATATATATATATATATATATATATAGTAATAATACAATATGGCAATCCGTATGGAATTTCCAGGAGGATATAGATTCAATTCTTGTAAATAGGTACATTGAAAAAAGGGCAGAAATATGTGAAACTTTTTTTATTCCTCACTATTCATCGGTCTATCGAACACCCTGCACATTTCTGCCGCTATGATAAAGTGTTCTCCGTCTGTCAATTCAATAGTGTATTTACTCACCAAGCAATTTTACGATTGATCCGAAAATATGCCCTGCATCCACACCATATATTCCCGTAATTAATCGTTTTAAATATCAATATGGGAGTGACTATATCAGTAGAATGGCTTAAAAGTAGGAATTAAAAATGAATCAAGAAGAAATAATCAATATTCGGAAGCAAATTTGATCAAGTAAACCTTGGTGCATCAAAACAAACGAGTCGTTAATAGCTGAGCATTTGTTAATCATCAGTGTTTCTGGCCCGATAGCTAAAACATGTTCTCGATACTGAGAAACGCTCATTCTGATGTCGACGTAAAGTTATCAGAGACTATATATATTAGGTTTGCCCAGCTCTCTGCATTTTAAACATGAATACTATCATACTTTTGCTGGTTATATATCTTTATAGCTGTCTACCATTTTTATTTAATTCTCTGGGCCACTTTTTACTACATTTAACTTTTTCATTCTTCTTATATTTGATTCTTTTTTTTTTTTTACATTTCTTTTATTTTTATTTCTCCATTTCTTTCTGTTTTCTTTTGTTCCATTCTTCTGCTTTTATTCCTTTATTTATTTTACTTTATTTTTCTTTCTTTAATTTTTTTTCATTCTTTCCATATCATGTTTCTTCATTTCTTACATTTTTTCATTCTTTCTATCTTCTCATTTGATTATTTTTTTTATTGTGCTTTTCATTCTTTCTACCATCTTCCTTTATTCCTTTTATTCCGTTCGTTCTACTTTCTTTGTTTTTTCTTCATCTCTTCTCTTTCTTTCGCCTCTTCCTACCATCTTCATTCGTACCTGTCTTTATTTCATACTTTCTTTTTTATTTTACTTTTTTTTCTTCATTTACTTTTCTTAATTATCTTTTATTCGTCTTAATTTCCTTTTTCCCTTTTTTAGTTTTTCCTTCTTGCTTTTAACTTCATTCTTTGCAGCTTCATTGTTATTTATTGGTAACTTTTCCTCCATTTATTTTACCTTTTTCTTCCGCTTTTTTCTTTCTTTCTTTTTTCTTTCTTTCTTTTTTCTTTCTTTCTTTCTTTCTTTTTTATTTCTTTCTTTCTTATTTCTTTCTTATTTCTTTCTTTCTTTCTTTTTATTTCTTTCTTTCTTATTTCTTTCTTTCTTTCTTCCTTTCTTTCTTTCTTTCTTTCTTATATACATTCTTATATACATCCTATAAAGCACTGATGTCAATTCTCATTTTTGCGGTGTGTTATTGACAGTGAACCGATCCGTAATTCCAAAATTTGCTTCCTAATTAAACGAATGTTAAGTAAAATATAAATTGATCTCACATTCAAAGAGATGTCGTCATTAGAAGTTGGTAGTCAGACCCTTCCCCAAGAAACGATAATTAGCACATCTCACTGGAACAGAAGAATATAAAATGACAGGAGAAAAAAAAAAGACGTAAAAAAACAATTGCAAGTTTATTGTTTGGAGCTCTAAAATCCATATACGAATCGCCATGTCAAAACCGATTCCTGCAAACATAACGATTTTTATTCCTCTTATCTACTCTTTTCTTTTTTTCTTTTCTTTTTTTTCTTTCTTTTTCTTCTTACCTTTTTTTCTTTCCTTTTTTCTTCTCTTACCTTTTCTTTCCTTTTTCTTCTTATCTCTTCTTTTCGTTTCTTTTCTTTTTTCTTATTTTCTTTCTTTTTTCTTATCGTTTCTTTTCTTTTTCTTCTTTTCTTCCTTTTTCTCTCTCTGTTCTTTTCGTTTCTTTTCTTTTTTCTTCTCTTCTCTTACCTTTTCTTTCCTTTTTTCTTCTTATCTCTTCTTTTCGTTTCTTTTCTTTTCTTCTTCTCTTACCTTTTCTTTCCTTTTTTCTTCTTATCTCTTCTTTTCGTTTCTTTTCTTTTCTTCTTCTCTTACCTTTTCATTCCTTTTTTCTTCTTCTTTCTTTTCTTTTCTTCTTTCTTTTCTTTTCTTCTTCTTTTTCTTTCTTCTCTTACCTTTTTCTTTTTTTTTTTTTCTCTTCTCTTTTTTCGTTTCTTTTTTTTTTCTTCTTTTCTTCTTTTTTTACCTTTTCTTTTCTTTTTCTTCTCTTCTCTTCTTTTCGTTTCTTTTTTCTTCTCTTCTCTTCTTTTCGTTTCTTTTTTCTTCTCTTCTCTTCTTTTCTTTTCTTTTTTCTTCTCTTCTCTTCTTTTCGTTTCTTTTTTCTTCTCTTCTCTTCTTTTCGTTTCTTTTCTTTTTTTCTTCTCGTCTCATTTTCGTTTCTTTTCTTTACTTTTCTTCTCTTCTTTTCTTTTCTTCTTCTCTTCTCTTACCTTTTCTTTTCTTTTTTCTTCTCTTCTCTTCTTTTCTTTTCTTTTTTCTTCTCTTCTCTTCTTTTCGTTTCTTTTTTCTTCTCTTCTCTTCTTTTCGTTTCTTTTCTCTTTTTCTTCTCGTCTCATTTTCGTTTCTTTTCTTTACTTTTTCTTCTCTTCTTTTCTTTTTTTTCTTCTCTTCTCTTATCTTCTTTCATTTTTTTCTATCTATTTCATTATTTCTTTAGTTCGGTATTCAATCTATTTAGCTCGTTATTTCATTCTTTTGCCTAAGACTTCCTCTCCGTGTATTCATCTCACTCTCACGCTCGCTCTCACACACTCTTTCTCTGTTCACTCTTTCTATCAAAGTATCAATAATTCCCCACTCTCTCGACTGCCAATATTTTCTTTTTTTTCCCCTATCTCCCCTCCCACTTCCCTAACCACATCATGTACATTCTCTAACCCTCCTCCGTTTTCTTGTATTTATTTCCCTTTCCCCATCATCCTTCCTATTTGCCGTCCTAATTCTAACAGCGCCGAAGTTAGAAAGCAAATTCTCTAATTGTTTTCCTTGCTTCAGGCTGTTTCATTTCATTCTTCATTATAACAATTATCATTATAATTACCAGTATTGTTGTGATTTAACTGAAACTAACTTCCACGACACAAACCAGTAGCCTCATCATTACAAGCAGCAGCAATTACATTAACAAAACCTTCAGAAACCTTCCAGAAATTAAACTAGACTTCTCTCCATTAATTATCTGAGAGACTCTTCTTTGCCTCCCATCAGCGCGGCTGATGCTAACCTCCATGAGAGTGATGCGTTGCGGCTTCTCGGGCTAATGTTTTCAGCTTACATGAAGTGGAAACACTATATTGAATCCACTGCTAGCTCAGTGGCTAATAAAATAGGTTCGTTGGGTCGTGCGAGACGATTTTTTTTCCTCTCCGGAATCTATCTTACTTATATATGAATCTACCATTCGTTCATGCTTAGAATATTGCTATCAAATATGGTCCGTTCCCCCTGCTATTTGCTTGGAGCTACTTGATAAGATCCAAAAATGAATCAGCAATAATATTGGTCCTGATCTTGCGATTCGGTTCCAGTCACTTACCCACCGACGTAAGGTTGCCCCCCTCCCCGTGTCTTTTCTATAAATGCTGTCATGGTAATTGTTCGGACAAGCTCTTCGCTACGGTACCTAGACTTCGTGAATTTAAGCGCAGTACTTGTCTGGGGTCGAATTCTAATCAAATTACAGTTAAACCGGCTCGATGTAGCTGTATCCTCTACGCTAACAGTTTTGTCGAACTTCTCGCTTGTGAAAATCGCTTCCGGCTCCATGCTTTCCAGCCAAGTTTAATCTTCAAAAAATTAAATGCAATGTCAATCGCTATCTGCTATCAAACTGATTGCTCTTTTCTCTTTCCGCTCATCATTAATGTTTCTGTTCCTAATTCTTCCACACCCTGTAACCCTTTGTGTTTTAGTGGCTATATCGCCTTACATGAGGTGATACATATTTAAAAAAAAAAAAACTATTAAGAGATGAGAAAATTTCGAATGCCGAATCACTCTGTGATATCTATCATCCTATACGGCGGTTAACAATCTGGCCAATCTCTTCAAAGATTAAGAAATGACTCGAAACGACAGAGATGTGATTCTACAAATGGTTGATGAGATTGCCCTGGATGGAGTATGTAAGCAACGCCGATGCTTTCAGGAACACAGAAACAAAAAGTGAAAATATGCTAAGAACCAGAAAGAGTTAATTTTTGGGGAGCACGTAAAGAGGAAAGAGGGCTTGGGAAATTTGAAACTCAAAGGGCTAGAGGGAAAAAGCGAGTAACCTACCCAACGAACTTGTATAAACATATGACAGAAACAAATATTAAATTTAAATCTGCATGGCACTTTACTCCAATTGGCTAATTCACTTGCTTAAACTCAACGTTGATTCTGATTCCGCAGAACTGGGTTGGATGTGAAAAAGTATTTGTTGTTAACATTCTTTTTTCATTCGGTTTTTTCCAGTTACGAGTCTTTTTTTTAAAGCTGATCGTTTTGAGTTCATTTTGTTCAGTTCTTTTTTCGTAACAGATTTAATGTTTAGTATAGAGCTTAGAAAAAATTCGCAGTGTGAGATAGGCAAGAAGTAAGGCATGTAGCAACATCAGCACGGAAAAGGGCACTCCTTTAAAGGCAAGGAAGGGCAAAAATATTTTAAGTCAAGTGATAGCGATTTCTGTATGAGTCGTACGATTTTTGAATCAAGCACGGACCACGCCGGGCCATACTGCTAGTTCAATATATTATCTCGACACCATGCCAGCTGAAACCATTAGCCCGAAAGGTGCAATGAGTCACTCACGTGGAGGTGAGCATCAGTCACGTTGATGGAAGGCAGAAGGGGTACTCACGGGCGATTAATAGAGAATAGTTTCGTTTTGGAGGCGTTAAAATTGAGAAACCATCCCTTGACCCAGTTAACAACTGAATGTAGGTCATTTTTAGATCAGCTGCCAATATGACCTGATCGAACTGATCAGATATAATTATTACCCGTATTAAAAAAAAAGAAAACTTATTTGTGAGATAGTTAAATAGCGATTGTTTATATTTGAGTTTATGAAAGAGGACGATGTTGAGAGCCAGGATCAACAGCACCCTGAAGGGATGCAGTACACAAAAGATCCTTTTGATAAGTGGTTTCTTTTGCGATAACTTTATAACTTTGGTGGTTGCTTTTTGTAAACCGCACTAACAGAACATTACCTTATTGTTTTTTTTTTATTCCGTTTATAGAGAGGAGGGAAAAAAAACAAAGAAATAAACACAGAGTTTACAAAAAAAATAAAAGATATGTTTTACCGCAATTTTAGTGGAAGTCTATTGGAATAATAAATAGTTAGAATTCGTTACAATCTAGAATTACCCTCCAGCTATGGGTAAATTGCAGGACTTACTTAGTCGCAAAGACCCTAGGAGAAGGACAACTCTGAATTCAAAGAGAGAACCTAACATGAACTGGACTAAGTCACTGCCCCAACCAAATCCTTGTTCGCTGAAACTCCAGCAACACAAAATCAAGAACTGTTTAAGAGCGAATTAACTCATCAGATTCAACGGTCAATCACCCCAAGTGAAGCCTTAAATCTACAATTGGCCAATTCCTGGACTCACGGTCAATTATGGAAGGGATTCCTCCAGTAGGTGTGACAATTGCCTAGATTTCGATTTGAACCACATTTTATTCCAGTCTAGATATTTTAAAATTTATATTGCTTTGTTTTCTACGCTTTTTTATGCGTTATTTATATTAAATTATTTTAAATTTCCCTTACACTTTTTTTAAAGGTTATTCAAAATTATCATGGATATGATCAGAACTAATAATATCTATTATAATATTAATTTTGAATCAAACATATATAAAAGAAACTATTACAACTGTTACTTACAATATATTTGGTGAACTTTGCAGAAATTAAAAACCTCTTTATGAACATAAAAAGTTTTTCTACATGATAATTTTCCAATGCATCAGTTATACAAAGAAATAACTCCAACCACAATTTTGATCTCAAGAATGCTATACTTATTGAAAGACAAAAAAAGTTAATTAAACGAACGGTTATTGTAAATGCAATTATCGATTCTTGCCAAAATGTTACTTTAAGCACTGAGTTTTTCAAATATCTCCCTTTTTTAAAAAAAATATTCCTTTCCTAATTTAAAATACATGATGATAAAAATTTAAAAGATAAACGTTTAACTCAAGACTTTTTAATATTTACAATAAATTAATTAGTAGGTAGTAATCAAACAAAATAAAATTAAAATAATAAATAATTATTATATTAGAATAAATAAGTAAATATTCAGCAGAGACAACCTTTACTGACTTCGTATATTATGCAATAAATTCTATCAATGAGTGACCTTCATAGTTTAAGTTTAATTATATAATATCTTTAAGCGTTTTCAAATTGTGAAAATAAACTATATTTTCCTCCCATTTTACTTCGTTGTATAAATACAATTTACAAAAAAACTATTTCTATATTTACCTTGATAAAATCCATTGCATTGGTAAAGGAAAGTTTCTTTTTGTCTTTTATTTATATTGTCTTAACAGATATAATTTATTTGTACTTGAATGTCATCCTTGGTAAGACGATAAACTACATCCGCGTCCTGGGTAAGACGATAAACTGCATCCGCGTCCTGGGTAAGACGATAAACTACATCGAGGATTATGATGTTTTGAGGAGCATATAACCATCTCTTAATTGCTGGTGTCCCCATGACCACCCTGACCTGGGGTGGTAGCACCTGTCAGGGTCCCAGCTATGGGCAAATAGTTAACTCCCAGAAAAGTGGTCAAAACACTATGAAAGTATAAAAATCAGTTTTAATACAAGGAGTACTTTTTTGGAAAAATTATTACCAGCAGTAAATTTGGGAAAAAAATTATTACCAGCAGTACATTTTCAAAAAGAAAAAAAATATTACCAGCAGTACATTTTCAAATAGACAAAAAAAAAATATTACCAGCAGTTCATTTTGAATAAGAAAAAATTATTACCAGCGGTACATTTTGAAAAGGAAAAAATTATTACCAGCAGTACATTTTAAAAAAGAATAATATTATCAGTAATATATTTTTTGAAAAAAATATTGCCAAAAATACATTTTTGGGAAAGAAATATTACCAGTAATAAAAATCTTGTCGGCATTAAATAACCCATTGAGGTTGATATGCCGTAAATTAAAACAAAACAAACCCGTACTTGAATGTGAGCGCGTGATGTATGCAAATATTCTTCTTCCTTCTTGAACTCTTCTCTCAAGCAAAGAGAAATGAACATCTGCTGATCTGGAAGGATTCCTTTAAAATGCAATGACTACATTTTCAGGGAAACGGCATCCGTGATTATTCAGGCAAGATTCAACCACATAGCTTGATTGAGATGCGCGCTAAACGATGCGTATTACTAGCGATTTGATAACCACTCTTTTTTTTTTTTTTCAAGGAGGAAAAACGAGTGAAAAAAACAACACTGAGTCAAGAGAAGAAACAATATGACGGCCAAGTAGAGTTGAGAATATTGACTTAATTCGAGTGGGCCACTCAAAAATCTTTATCTCATGACGATCAATTGTCGCCCTATGAAAGCACTTACAATCTAAAAAGCCTATTTTATTTGCTGTCACAGTTATCTAATTGCTTTTCATGGTCCATATCTTTCATTTTCTTTTTTTGCCTTTGTCATTTATCTTCTTTTTAGTATCAAACATTATTCGTTCTCTTCTATTTTCTTTACTTTTGATTTCATCTTCTCTAAAGTTGCATTTCTTTTTCTTCTCCATCATGTTTTCTCCGCTTGGGAAAATAGCACGCACAGACACAGGCAGATAGACAGACAGACAGACAGACACATATAAATATAATGCATAATAAAAGTAATATATATATATATATATATATATATATAATACGTATGAAAATAATATACAATATGAAAATAATTCATATATATATATATATATATATATATATATATATATATATATATATATATATTATTTACACACGGACACACATGCATATATATATATATATATATATATATATATATATATATATATATATATACGTTCATATCCATTTTCTTTCAAAAACGCAGATAGAAAGATATCTAATTAACGTCTCCCTCAGTCTATTCATATCTATCTATCTATCTATCTATCTATCTATCTATCTATCTATCTATCTATATATCTATCTATCCTCTCTCCACTTCCTCTTCTCTCTCTCTCTCTACACACATACACACACGCACATACATACATATATATATATATATCCATTATCCATCTATTGCCTGTCTCAGCTCTTATCTATCTATCTATCTATCTATCTATCTATCTATCTATCTATCTATATATATATATATATATATATATATATATATATATATATATATATATAACATAAAACATTAGGCAGCATATGATTTACATACAAAGAATACTTCTGATTAATTCTATGTGTGATTATTCTTTGTATATATATATATATATATATATATATATTAGTCCAGTTCATGTTAAGTTCTACCACAATAAATTTCCGATTACTTGAACCGACTGCAGTAACGAATGTGTTATGCCAACTATTAATAATACCTGGCGAATAAGAATAAATTCATTATTTGTTCACGGCAGAAGGGGAATATTTTTTCATGACACCCCAAGGTCGCATGCAGCAAAGATAACACAGGAATAAACCTTTGAACTCGGGTCGTTTGTTCTATCAAACCCACCATATTCACCTATATTTGCACCTAGAGATTATTACCATTTTTGGAAGTCTATGAAATTCTATGATGGAGGAAGTATTTCACTAAAGAAAACCAGATTCAAGTGTTCCTCGAAACGTTTTTCACATCAAAATCCGTAGGATTTCTATTCAAAATGTAAGGAAAGGATACATGATAATTGGCAATAAGTCCTTGCCAGAAATCTAAATAACTAAATGGCAAATTCTGTCTGTCCGTCCATATGTCGGAAATCCCTTTAACTCGGGTCACTCTTGCTTTACATAGACATATTATAGCTTTTAGGAATCAAGATAGAGGAAATAGTTAAAAATTGTAATTTTAAAATTAAAAAAAAATAGCGATTTTAAAAGTTTTTAATTTATATTGTGTTTAAAGTAACACTTAAACTTTGTGAATTTAATATTGTTTGATTTAAATTCAGTTTAAAATATCTCCAAAATGATTGCGACTTGAGGATATCAATTTTATTTCTTTAAAATCCCAAGAGATTTCGTGACGGGAGATTTTAAAATTCCGAAGAGTTTGTGATTTGAAGAACTCTATGCAATTGAATTTTCACGAATTTTGTGATTTGAAGATCCCAATTTTGGCCCAAATCGGCTTTTCAGCCCAAATCGGTCTTTTTTTAAGCTAAGTGCTGAATATATAATTGAATAATATGTAACTTTAACTTTTTTTTGAGTAAATTATTTATGACTCGTCCAAGTATAAATGGAAGTTTGGATTAATACGCTGATAAAGACATGTTTCTCTGGCAATGTTGATTTATTTTCCTGTCTTGTTAGTACGAAAAACAAAGACTATAGTTACGATTTTCTCAAATAGTTTTTTGGTTGCAGCAATTGTTAATCTCTCAGTTATATTACAACGTCTAGCAACTTCCATTAAGTTATCGTTTTTGTCCTCAGCTGCCTTCTGATATCAACAATTTTATTGTTTCCACCCAACCCAACGCCCAAGAGCCACCCAATTTAGAACTTCACGAATGAGGTTCGCTCGAGTCTTGAAGGTGTTAAATTCATTGAACTGTACGCTTATGATGGTCTACTTCGAAAGTAATGTGTCCAATTTATCCACACGGTCACTACAACAGATACTGGTATCAAAATAACACCGTCAAAATGAGTAGGCTTTCAGCTATAAAACTATTTTTTTCCACATAGTTACCGCTTTTTTCTAGGCATTCTTAAATTGTTGATCGATAGAATTTTCGGGCTTTCCAAAATGTGGCTTTCTGCAGATTTTACTGTTACCATAGCCGAATCGCATTATTCACCACCTAACAGTGCTCACATTATTTGCTTGCTTTGTTTGGTCTCTGTAAACATTCAGCAAATGGAGATGAATTTCAACTAGTGTAATATTTTCAGTTTGGAGAATGCCAATGATATATTGTTGGCGAATTTAATAAAAATGTGACCCATTACTATGAATATTTTTAGGCATAAAATTCGTAAATTTCACAACCTAAAAAATGCCTCGTATTTATTCCCACAGAGGCTACAATGAATAGAGGGATCACAGTAACACTACTGGACTGACAAAGTTTTCAGTAACAGAAAAAAAAACTATTTTTAACATAGACTCTGCCACTGGATAAGCATTTTCGCCAGCGATCAATAAAATCTAAAATGCCAAGGTCATAAAAATCACAAACATTGCCACTGTCTGTGATCATATCTACTATTTGGTCTTTGTCATCGCTCAGAAGCGTTCATGAACGCCAATTCTTTTACGCCTGGATATATTCAGTAAAACATCTCTTCTAACTTATTTTTATGTCAGATTCTTGTTCAACAGCGATCTATAAATAAAAATAAAACAATATGGGTTATTACTAGGATGTCCTTTATAGTCATGCGACCAAAAACTGCCTCGGACTTTTTGGCCTACATAGTGACATTATTTTTGTGACTATACTCGTACATTTTGAGTTCTTTAATTCATGGTTAATTTTTTCCTATTTTATATTCGGCATTTATGGATCTCGTTTTTTCTCCATGCTTTTTCTCATACACAATAGACGTCACGATTTTTTTTTTATCTCAGAATTTATCTTCCTACGTGTCAGTAACGTCCAACATTATTTCTTTTCCGACTTCATCAAAAAAAAAAAAAAAAATGTCGCCAATTATTTTCTCCCCGTCAGTTTCTTTATACAAATTATCATTTATTCGTTGTGTCCGCCATTTTAAATATCATCAACTGCTTCTGAATAAATCATTTACGGCCATTCTTTCTGCCCAAATTCATTTTCACGCTGTTATACATCTCATTTAAATTTTCATCTCTTTTCATTATTTTCCTCTTTAAATTTCTTATCTTTCACTCTAGTGACCCGTCATAATCATCCTATTTTTTTTCTTTACCATCCTATTCACTTTGTTACTATTAGCCTTGTCTAACTTATATCCAATCTATTACCGAAGGCGTCGATAGAATGGTCGGACCATTCTATCACTCCATGAATTATCTGGCTCCTTCTGCCATGCTTTACGTTTATAAGAGACAGATTACATCAAAAATGGAGTATTACAGCTATATCTGGGCTGAAGCTGTTCAATGCTCACTTTGATAGGTTTCAAACCTATTTACAGCAGATGAAACGTTTCAAATCTCGTAAAGGAGGTAACTCGCAGTTTCCGTCTGCTTCTCTCATTTTCAGAGCTTCTAGTGTGTGTTAAATCTTTCAGAAATTCTTTTTTCTTCTCGCTATGTATCTCAGGAATCAAATTTTATTGTAAGTATCAATCTTCCGTGTCAATTTGATTTTCATGAGAACTTTCTTCGTTTCGCACATGAACTTAGCGTGTCATTTGCAGCTTTCGTCAATAGAAACTCATATTTTTGGCTACAAATACATGTTCCTGACACACTGCTCATTGCCTTCTATATTTGTTTCTCAATTATTCGTTGCATGCCTTTTTATTTGATCCTTAATACATGTTCTTTACTTAAAAATTGATAAGTTATTTCTAACATGAGATGTCTTTGCCGTGTCTGCCCCTCCAAGAATACGCCGACTACATTCACTGCAGAGAGGCAAAACCATCTCCATCAACCGGCATATACTTCCGGATGGATATTTGTTGGCACGTATAAAGACGATGTTTACCTATAGACTCAAGCATAACTTATACAGATGCTTTCCTATAGACTCAGGTATATAAACGACCAATATATATATCTATAGACTCACATAGAATTGCCACAAATGTTTACCTGTCGACTCAACTATATATCTAACCAATCTATATCTATAAACTCACATAGAATTGCCACCAATGTTTACCTCTCGATTCAACTATATATCTAACCAATATATATCTATAGAATCAACTACATACCAGAGCAATATTTACTCAGAGACTAAATTATAAACCCGGAAAATATCACTGTATATATCCGACTAATGTCTCCCTATAGATTCATGCATAAAGCCACATGAATCTATAGGTAGACATTAGTCGGATATAAACTTACCTATATAACCGACCAATGTTTACCTATGGATTAATGTATAAAGTCGTCCAAAAAATACCTAGAAACACAACTTTATACCCTACCAATATTTGCCTATAGATTCATATATATATATATATATATATATATATATATATATATATATATATATATATATATATTACTTAATGAATGTAAGCGCAGTACTAGATTATTAAGATCTCATCATTTTACTGTTGAATTGGTTAGATGAAACCGTAAGATCCTTACTAAAATTTTCTTCTCTCGTTCTTCTTGCCTTTCAACCATAATCTATTATCTTTTTTGATCCCCTTCTTAATGATTTTTTTTTCTTTCACACTCAATAACTCGTTGCGACTAAGTGGCTTCATTGTTTTGCTTTGGTTGCAATTCTTAAATATATACATATGTACCCGACAAGTGATTGCCTGTAACCTGAGGCATAATGGTAGTTATCTAAGCATTCGACTATATATCCAACCATTTTTGCCTATAGACTCAAGTGTAATCTCAATACGGGTTTATCTACAGGCACAAGTTTAAAAAAAGAAATCAATGCTTGCTCAAACACTCGAGTATGAACACAACAATATTTGCATATAGCACATATAATATAGCCTTGTAAATATTTGCCTAGCGTCTGAAATAATGGGAAGAAATTACTCGATTGGAACATAAGTCTCACCAATGGAATACGAAGGGAATGTCATAAAAATTAACTGTAAGAAGCTATAATACAGAGTACCCCAGAAGTTAGCTCAGGATTTAAATTTCTAGAGATGTCAACATTGTTCTATTTAAATATAGTTTTATTCAAAAAATAAATGTAAACATTGGAAATGTATTCCCATTTCTCCATAAAATATTTAATACCTCAGGCTGCAACCATCGATTTTATTTCTTTTTTTTTACAAATGTTATTCTTGAGTTACTGAATTGTCTGCCTTTATTTTGATCTATGCATATTCCTTAAGATATTCTCGAAGAAAATACCCGATATGTGTCAGATCAGGAGAAATTGTTAGGCATAAAATTTCGGAATTTTACGAAATTCTCCGGTAAACCAAAGTTTGATTATATCTAAAATTAGTTCTCAGTTCGGTTGTCATTTTTCATCTAACATCAAAGACTTTTACCTTAATTTTATAAATAATGGATTTTTCCTTTAATGATAGGTAACAGCAAAGAAGTCGACATTCCTAGTAGGCTCATCAGTAAATTTTGCCGTCAAATAAAACTGCAAAGCATGTGCACATTTTTTTATGTACACCAGACTCATGTTTTGTTTGTTTTCTACTTCTCCTACTTAAATCAAAATCAGTCCGAGGCCCAAGCCCTATCATTGGTATTTACTGGATTAATTTTCAGTGAAATGTTAATCTAGATTCTGAAAAAAAAAAAAAAAAAAAAAATAGAAATAAAATTTTTTTAAATTATGAGATGTCATGACTAGGTGACTTTTGGGATACCATGTATAGAGTTATCACCAATGCGTGTGCTATATATTGAAAACATTAGAAGTTTAGCTCTCAGGGTTGTGCCGTTATAGACGATTGAAAATCTGACACAGAAACCGTAAGATGCATTGGAATAGCAAAGGATGCCATACAGATCCTAAACAAATTATTATTAGATGTTGAAGATGTTGAGCGTCAAGGTCAACCGCGCCCTTAAGGCAAACAGCACATAAAATAAAATCCCGGATTGTTATTATGTGTAGTAGCATCAACGTGTCTAATTAACTCGTAAAGGACGAAACACGCCAGACGAAAATTTTTCCCAGTTCTTTCCTTTAAAATATCTATTATATAATTGCCTATAAATTGTGTATTTCTTCGATTGACTGTGATTAAAGAAAACCACTGAAATTAAACTGTTGCATAGCCCTCTGGTGGGGGGGGGGGTCTCATCTGGTTTTCTTCCGGGAATCAATAATTGTTTTGGTTCAGACTGCTGACGGTGGAGTAATGGATAGCGGTTCGGACTGAGTAATCGGAGAGCCGAGTTCGAATTCCAGTCGAATCCATTACATTTACATACGTGCTAATACCCTTGGGAAAAGTATGAATCCTCTACTCCCCGCCCCTACCAGCTATGGATAAATATCAGGACAAACAGGGTTCTATAGCATTGGACGGAAATTGGTCTACTGCAGAAAGAAATGGCAACCTACTTCGGGAAAAAAATCTGCATCGTCAGTCATGTATCAAAGCATGCATGATCGCCTACGCGGCTATTGTATCACGCATGGCACATAACTGACTGACTAAATAAAAGACTTCAGACACATGGAATTTTAACTTAATTATTGTTATCACTCATGTCGACATGTACATTATCTAACTGCTCCCCGACCGTCACTGGGGAGCTGTTTCGGTTACGAAAGAGAACACGACTACATGACTTGACGGGTAAGAAGTAACCCCCTGAAACCTAATCTTTCCCACGCTAGCTCAACCCATCAAAATCGATTTCTCTATTATGGCTCATATGTGACCCCGGCTGTCAACCTCCGGAAGTCGGAACCAACATACACTCTCCCTAAAAATAACAGTCTGCCAAACTATCATTTAACAAACCTTGCGGATAAGGGGGATTATAATGATAATTATGCGGATAAGGGGGATTATCATAATAATTATGCGTATAAGGGGGAATATCATAATAATTATGCGGTAAGGGGAATTATAATAATAATTATGCGGATAAGGGAGATTATCATAATAATTATGCGGCTAAGGGGGATTATCATAATAATTATGCGGTAAGGGGAATTATAACAATAATTATGCGGATAAGGGGGATTATAATAATAATTATGCGTATAAGGGGGATTATCATAATAATTATGCGGATAAGGGGGATTATCATAATAATTATGCGGATAAGGGTGATTATCATAATAATTATGCGTATAAGGGGGAATATCATAATAATTATGCAGTAAGGGGAATTATAATAATAATTATGCCGATAAGGGGGATTATCATAATAATTATGCGTATAAGGGGGATTATCATAATAATTATGCGGATAAGGGGAATTATAGTAATAATTATGCGGATAAAGGGGTTTATAATAATAATTATGCGGATAAGGGGGATTATCATAATAATTATGCGGATAAAGTGGATTATATATATGAACATAAAATAAAAGTTATTTTTCATTATGTTGGCCGCCTTCAGGACGCGGCTAAGTTCAGAAATTCAAGGTGATTGATGAATTGTTTTCCACCCTACAACCCCTTTCCCACTAACGAAATCTCGCAAGCCTCAATCGCTATCTCCACGGGAAATGTTCTCACGAACTACATTCTTTGGTTCCACTATGATAGGCATTCAAATGTAAGGCCCATCATGCCGTCTATACAGGGTCGAATCATCTTCATACTCTTCGCATTTCTTTGGTAAGATAAGAAGGAAGTTCTATTTCGACGGCTTCTTCCCTAACACCGTTACTTCGTGGAAACGACTCCCGAGAGGATGCTTTTCCGATCATAACAATCTTCCCTTCAATCAATTCACCTCAAGCAAGGTTGTAATATCACTAAGACTCAAGGGGCTACTGGGAGCGAAGTCTAGAAGGAACCAGAAACTTAATCCTAACCATGGAATAAGGGAAAAAGTCCGGGAGGGGTGCGAGACGGATAAGTACTTCAAGTTACGGGTCAACCGTTATCTACTTTCAGCAACAATACTCAGTTTCGCTCTGGATCATGGGCATTGTATTATGAGAAGAATTGTAAAATAAAGCAAAAAAAAAACATCATGGCGTCTGCGGTGGATCAAATATCAAGCTATACTAATGACTATGTAGAATGTTCGATTCTTACTGAGTACTTCATTAATACTATATTACACAGACGAAAATATCTGCAAAACAGAGACGTGAATATACAACCATGCAAAAATGTTTATGTGGGTGAGGGTTGTGAATAAATACAAATGTCTATCTTTCCTGAGCAGTTTTAAGAAGCATTACATTTAATTTAACATGTATAAATTAGCATAGAAATTGTTACTGGATTCCATATTATTAAAATAAAACTAAAAGCATCACAATAGACACTACACCACAAAGAAAAACATCATCATTAAAAATAACACAATAATAATAATAATAATAATAATAATAATAATAATAATTTTTTATTTCCTTTTTAATTGGAAAATAGAAGAGGTAGCCTTTCTTTAGAGGCATAATTCGTCCCAAAAAAATGCCGGCAGAAACTGAAATGTCACTGGAAAAGTGGGCGGGTCCGATGAGCGTTGGGACATAAAAGGTTGACCTTAGACAAGAATGATTGGCAATTATGTCTTGTATTGTTTGGGCTTTTTTCACTCACGGTTAGCATGCAATATCTTACAAAAGGGGTCTGACTGAAAGCACCCTTCCCCAGCCACGCGAGACCCCTGACACTGTTCACGTGACCTTATCATATCCTCTGTAGGGGGCGCTGCTTCCCTTTGAACATTCAGAGCAGGAAAGGCAGGACACGCCATCTTACTTCCGGCTGACGATGAAAATCCATTGCGAAGTCAAGCGATACTGTCGTCGCCTGTACTTGAACACGTCAATTGGTAGCCTTTTTCGCCTTGTAGACTGATGGATGGTGGTACAGGGGTGAGGCTGAACGAATTTCAAATAAGAAGAGAAGTTAAAAGTAAGGTGGAAAAGAAAACGGCAAATTTTGCAAAAAAAAAATAATTATTGAAAGATTTTTTTTCTTCATAATAAATCCTTGAAATATTGATACTACAAGAACATGAGAACAATACAGTTTATATTATTTCATCGTATAAGATTTTTCGTAAACACAAAATCTATGGAATCGAAGAAAAATATATCTTAAGTTTTCTAAATCGCTGGAGAATATCGAAATATGTATTTCTAACATATTTATGAACTTTCCAAAATTAAAACTAAAACTTCGATCGTCGCCAAATTTGCATTTGGAAACACATACAAACACACACATTATGTCAGTTAATATTGTCCCTTCTTTTTTTTTATAAAGGCCATTTTTTATTAATAACATCACTATTAACTAACTGATATTGTTAAAATACATCTATGATAAATAAACTATAAGAATTTATGGATATGATCTTCTGCTGCAGGATGGATATTTTCAAGACGTTATTTGGTGATATAACTTTTTATTATGTCTCACGAGATTTAGTAATCATTAATGGGTTTTCTCAGTTCAATAACCATTGAAAAAAACATCAGAAACATTAACAACAATATCCTTTCTCTGTACACTTCAACCAACGATTTCATAGTGCCGATGACATCAGATGCGTGCCTTAGCGTCTTCAGCCAACAGTCGAAAAGAAAGACGCAGATGGAAATTGAAATTTATTTTCAAAATAAATTCAAACATTGGGGGATTAAACATGGATTTAGGATTACTCAGGGAGTATAATTTCCACAGAGAGATCTCCAACCAACAACATTCCTGGGAAGAGTCCCACTTCTTTGTTTATTCTTCGTATCGTTTGAAAAGAGCACAGGCGTGGTCGAAAATTCCGACATTAAAATCTCTCTCTTCGTGCTTTATTTCAGTCAAAATAATATTAATATGTAATAAATATCAATTTTATTTACAATATTGGTATCAATTTGTTGGCTTTTTTACTTCAAATTTTGTTAGCCGGCCTATTAAATTTACATATTATAAAAAGCAGACGTGGTCTACCTTTATATAAGAGGACGGATTATGACGTTTCGGGGCTCCTAGGCCAATGAAATTATGTCTACCTCCTCTGACGGAGCCATCTTTTAGCTAACCTTCATCCGACTTGATTAATTATTACTAGTGATATATTTTAGCAAGATTTACATAGCTTGAAGTAAACTTATTGCAAATTCGTTCAATAAACTAGAATAGGTGAGGGTTTTTTTTGTTAATAAAACTATTATTTAAGAAATACGAATATTTTACTTATTATTGCAAACCAAATTAGCACGTATTTCAATACAACCGTGACAAAAAAACGGTTTTTATGACCAGCATTATAATAATAAAACAATCAAAATAAATATGAATTATATCATTTCAGTTTATAAAACTATTTAGAAGGTATAAAATCTAGACAATGAAAATCACTACTTTAAAAAATTATATGAAACTATTTTGAATTTATAACATCTAGAAAATTAAAATCACTGTTTTATAAAAGCTTGAGATACTTAGACTGTAAAGGATAATCCAGCCCTACCGACAACATTTGTGAATACAACGAATACTTAGGACTTCATAGAAAATTATGTATTATGGTAACTAAAGCAAGAATGTGATGTTTTGGTCTAACGAATATTATCCAGGGATTGGGTCTAGCTAAGTTAAGCGTTAGGATATAAATTAATGTCTAAATGTCGCTAAAATATATCACTAGTTAATATATTGAAGACGTGTGCTGGCGAACTAGTTTGGTTCTGAGGAGGGTGCCATAATTTCATTAACCTATGGGACTCTCAGACGGTCGTAATTCGACGTTGCTTGTGGGGGCGGAGAAGGATAATAACATAAAAATTTGAACACCAATGAGTATTTACCATCTATATAATTTTATTTTTAGTTCGTAATAGAAAACTCCCACAATCTTAATCAGGGGGTTTAACGATATATCAACCATCGTTGGGTTATATAATGTCGAATACAAATTTTGTAGAACGAAATGAGTTAATGAAAAGGGAGACATTGGTCGAGTTTAAAAAAGAATACCCGCTCGGCCCGGTGGCTAGGATCAAAGTGTAGTATCTGTGCTTTGTGAGCTGCCGAGCCGGGTGTCTGTCGAAATCTCTGCTTGCAGAGAGGAACCCGGTCTAAGCTCCGCCGAAGGGTAGGGTTTCGTTCGGGGAGGTTGACGGAACTAGCCCGCTTGGACGGGTTTAGATGGGTTTTATTTTTGGCTGGGCCTACGGGCTCAGACATACCCACATTAAAAAGGCCTTGTGCCACATTCAATTCCTGTGGGTGAATTGATAAATACCATCTACTTGTCAGGTAGAAACTCTTGCGGAATTTTTTACTTCTAAGGATGAGATAGAGTTGGCTCCCGTGACAAATCAAACAACTTGACTCATCTAGAACCCAAGATATTCAGAAGAAAGTTCGAGAAGTTTTGTTTCTCCGGCATTAAAGTTATTTTAAAATTTGACCCCAGCTCCTAAACTAACTCAAGAAATCTAGCAAAATGAGATTTTTTTCTCCTTTCAGAAAAAAAGAAATCTATAGCAGACGTTTATTGCTACTACTTTTCTTTACAAAACTAAAATATTCTTTTCTTTGTTTTGCATCATGCAAGAATATCAAATATATATGAATTCGTCATACTGATACCATTTAATTTATGAAACTATTTAGAAGGTATCACATGTAGACAAATATAATCACTGCTTTAAAAAAATTATATAAAACAATTTCAAATTCATAACATCTAGAAAATTAAAATCATTGTTTTATAAAATCTTGAGGGCTGTAAAGGATAATCCAGCCCTACCCACAACACTTGTGAATATAACGAATGGTTAGGACTTCATAGAGAATGTATGTATTATGGTAACTGAAGCAAGAATGTGATATTTTGGTCTAACGAATATTATCCAGGGATTGGATCTAGCTAAGTTAAGCGTTAGTTCATAAATTAATATTTAGACTAACCAACCTAACAAATTGTCAGATTTTTTTTCAGCTTTGCCTCAGGAAGAAGCTAATGCTAGTAAATAATTTAAAAAAGAAAAAAAGAAAAAAAAGAAGAACAAAAGAAAATTCAACACAACCGTCGTGAAAAAAAGAAACAAACAGATTTTTATGAGCAGCGTCATAATAATGAAGCAATCATAGTTAGTGAGTTTATAATATTGATATTATTTAAACTAAATTTGAAACTATATAGTAGGTATAAAACCTAGATAATTAAATAATCACTGCATTAAAAAAATATAAGATTTAAACATTCTGAACCAATTTCATACAATTTATTTATTTGAAGCACAATAAAAATAAGTCAAATTGTTTTCTTTGCATCATGGAAAGGTCAAATAAATATGAATTTGTAATATTGTTATCATTTCAGTTTATAAAACTATTTTGAATCATAACATCTAGAAAATTAAAATTATTGCATTATAAAAACTCAAGATACATTCTATACTAGCGTAAAGGATAATTCGGCCATGTTCTCGCACAGATTTGTTGTTCATAGCAGTGCTTGGAAGGAAAGTGTGTAGAGTAAGGTCACCTCGCTTCACCACAGAGGTTCTATCAATGACCATGGCTTATGCAGGAGATTTTAAGCAGGAAAATATGTCCCGGTTCCAATTTCGACTGATTTCTCTTCAAAAATCTAATCCAATTTAAAACAAGAAAGATTTCGAGATGTCGCGGATATCCAAGAGATTGTGATGAGGCAGGTGCTCGCTATTTCCAAAAATGATTTCTAGGAATACTTCCATTAATGGAGACGACGCTGGATAAAATGTCTGGCTTCAGAAGGGGACTACTACTAAGGAAAATAAAAGGGGAAATGATATATAGTATAGTTTTCATTTTTATATAACCAGTCCTGATACTTTTGATCAGACATAAAACACACACACACACACACACACACACACACACACACACACACACACACACACACACATACATACATACATACATATATATATATATATATATATATATATATATATATATATATATGAATGAAAAAATATATACGGAAAAAAAAAACAAAATCCTTATATACAATTTATACTGTTTTAATGTTAATATGTCAACGTCGGGCGTTTTCGGTCTAATAAACCATCTTCAGGACATATTCATAAATTATAACATTATCAATACAACATGACAAAGACGATGTATATAAGAACAAGACTTATCCAAACAAATAACTGAGAATATGTCCTGAAGATGGTTTATTAGACCAAAGCGTCCGACGTTGACATATTAACATTAAAACAGTATAAATTGTATATAAGGATTTTTGTTTGTTTTTTCCGTATATATTTCTTCATACTATCGGATCTATATCCATATATTTGCTTATATATATATATATATATATATATATATATATATATATATATATATAATGGACTCTCCTATCGTGAGCGATAAGAAAGGCTCATCAGTAGATGATGCCTTTCGTTTTACATATATGCATACTAGCAGGGGCTATTGTGGAGAAAATCAGGTACGGGAAAGACATATTTCATTTGTACTTTCTTAAGGGCAATACTAACCCAGTCTTGCTGCGGGCGACAAATCCACACTGACAGATGAAATTTGTTAAAGTTGGATTTTGATGGCGTCTCTGCTTCAGGGCCTGACAAAGCTGATCACATTGCATCAGTCTTCTGTCTTCAAAACCCTTAATGAAACTTAATGAAACATGTCTTAGGACACTCCTTTCGGTTTGATGCATGGACTTCCCAGGTTTTCAGATCAAATTTGAGTGGATTCAAGTTGACTTTCAATTTGTTTTTGTAGAGTAAGAGTGGGCGTCCAGTTTTTTCTGGAATTTATAAAAATATATTTGTATATTTAAATCTATATTCTCACGTGTAACATTTCGTTCAATAAAACCATCATCAGCACAATTGAAAAACTGAGAAAAATTCGTTACAGTGACAAATTTGCTACTTAGAAACACTGTGGACAGTTAATAAAATAAGAAATAAATATTTGCGAATGAAGTAAACATCTGTCTATGGCAAAGTGTCTAAAAATATTTGTGAGAATATGTGTCAAATATAATGATTTTATGTAGGAAAACAATAGGATGTAATGGTATAAAAATAATAAATACGTATAATTCAAATTATAATTTATGATAATATTATTTCGATGTTAAGGAAAATATAGAATTACATTTTAAAAACCTTGGTAAAATATTTATAGTGTTTAACAAGAATCTATGTCAGTATTATTTTTTTACTATTTTCTTTATTTAGAATGTTAACCAAAAAAAGTGATATGTTATAAAAACGTTCTTTTTCATTAAACCAAATGAATCTTATATAATTTATTCTTTGGATATGATGGTTATTTTATGACACACATGCACGCACACACACATACACACACATATGTATATATATTATTTCAAACATTATTATAGAGGACACTTCGTATTTGAGATATTTAAAATGTAATAAAAGATGTAATAACAATTTCTTTTTAAAATAAATTCCATTATATATATATATATATATATATATATATATATATATATATATATATATATAAATATACATAAGAGTGGACACTGAGGATGAAGCCGAGTGGAGACAGTCTGCTACATTAATGTTTGAACGGAGTCTTATCAAAGATTCTGCACAAATATAACACACAGTCGATACATAAAATATCTATATATCAAACACAATATATATATATATGTGTGTGTGTGTGTGTAAGATGTGTATCTATATAAATAAATATATATATGCAATTTTATATATATTATTTATATATATATATATGCACTATATATATATATATATATATATATATATATATATATATATATAGAGAGAGAGAGAGAGAGAGAGAGAGAGAGAGAGAGATGGATTAGCTCTATCACTGATATTAAGCTCTTTCCAATAAGTAACGCGCATATATAATATATAAATAATATATATATAAATTATATATATATATATATATACAGACATCTGGTGTGGTCAGTAGTTGCCATGTATCTGAAACAAAACGGAAAAGTTGTTTCGCATCAGGAAGAGACAGCTGACATTTCTAAAACGCATAATGTGTAACGATAACTTAAAAAAGTTGAGACTACAAAGGACAGATTGAAGTAAATGTATGGTGAAGCAAGGTTTAGGGGAGATCACAAAAATATATTAAGAAATGAAGATGACAGAAAGTTGTGGAGAGTCGTAATTGCCAACGCCTTGATGGAACACGACACAGCGGAGAAGATTAAATATCCTATTCATTACTGCAGATCTGCTTGTCATCTGCATTACTTTAATTAACTGGACTTGTGACCCAAGGAATAATGCACTGCGCTTATATATTCATGAGCGGGAGTAGTGGAGGAATATCATAGTCACATGTTCAGAGGGATGTTTTTTTTTTAATTTTGATGGATGAGGAAGTCAAGATGACTTGAGTGTTATCTCTAGATACTTGGGAACACTCTTAGCCGGAAAGTGTCTCAGGGGACACCTTTCTAAAGATTTGAGTTATTCTTATCAAACCTGTCACCATCAGGCGGTCATGATAGGTATACTGGACTTTGTAGACAAGCGTCACTTTATAATGGTTCTTATTCAATCAATATTATTAATAATTAGCTTAAAAGTTTCACAGGGTTGGGTTTTTAAGCTAGCTCCTGTGGAGGGCTAAATGAACCTCCAGCCCGAAACTAAAGTTACTTCTGGTCCAGCTTAGAAAACATTAATGATAATTTTGAAGATAAAAATATTCCATGTAATATCAAACTTCACTTTAACTCTGATTCGGGCTATAGGTCCAATTCCAAACAAAATACTGATTTGGGACGAAACTCCGATTTGGGAGAAAATTCCAATTCAAACCGAAAATTGAGTTCTTAAAATCACAAACTCCGTGGAACTTCTATTGAAAAACAAATTAAATCTGATTTGGAATTGACAATTATTCATGATTATATATACTGTAAATTGCGGCCTCCAAGTCGGCCCTCAAGACTTTTAGCTCACAATACTGAATTAGGTCTATACTTACTGTATAGGCCGACCCCGAAACCTACGGTAGGTTATCAGTTTCCCTTAACATAGGCCTAACGGTAAATGAAGTTAGGCTACAGTATACGATAATCTGCGCCAAAAAGTACAATAGGTCATAACAGTTACATCTATATTGAGACACTAACCGTAATATTGGACGCGTTGCTATAATGTAGCATTAGTAGAATACTGTATTTGTGATATTATGATATTATTTTATATTAATTTCTTTGTTAATATGTAAAATATGTTCAATAACCACAATATTTAGCTGAATATATTCGTGACAGCCCCTTGGAGGTACGGTAAGTGGCGTACAGTAATTGTTCCTAGTGTTGTTCCATTATTTTACAAGTCTTTGGTAAAGATTCGCGTCTTCATGTATAAACGGTAAACCTCCCAAATTTTATCTTAAAATTTCTTATACAAAACTAGCAGCATGACCCGGCGTTGCCCGTGCTTGATTCAAAGTCGTACGACTCATACAGCAATCGCTATCACTTGACTTAAAATATTTTTGCCCTTCCTTGCCTTTAAAGGAGTGCCCTTTGCCGTGCTGATGTTGCTACATGCCTTACTTCTTGCCTATCTCACACTGCGAATTCTTTCGAAGCTCTATACTTAACATTAAATCTGTTACGAAAAAAGAACTAAACAACATGAACACAAAACGATCAGCTTTAAAAAAAAGGACTCGTAACGGGAAAAACCGAATGAAAAAAGAATGTTAACAACAAATACTTTTTCACACCCAACCCAATTTTGCGGAATCAGAATCAACGTTGAGTGTAAGCAAGCGAATGAGCTAATTGAAGTAAAGTGCCAAGCAGATTTAAATTTTTCCCACTTGTGACGAATGCAGCTATCGATTTTTTTGCAGGCTAGCATGCTAGCTAACATTCGTTTCACACAGCTGTTGGCTCTCACGCTGACCAAAAGAATCTTGCTGCCTATTCGTGGCAGCCAGCTATTGTTTCCCACTCTGGCCAGTAGAAAATGTCCGCAAACTACATGAAAAGTGCCGTAGAAGCATGAAAAATCGATTATTTCAACTATCGATGAGAGTTGGGAAATGCAACGTCGATCTTGGCCTTCCAACTAACTTGGAGCATGTGCATGTAAATTTTGGTTCAAATCCGTCGAAAATTGCGGCCGTGCATTCGTTACACACACACGCACACATCCTGCCTTTTATAGATAGAGATATCGAAACTCGACGTAGATACTACATAATGAAAACAGTAAAAATAAGGAATTTCAGTCGTAAGCAATTAAAACGAGAGTAACTGGTAGGATTGTAATTTTATTGATATAGTTTTCATTTGTATCTAATCATCATTATTAAGACAGCTGTTTGCATTATCAGTCGTACTTGTAACATTATTAACAGAAATAACAAGAAGATATCAGATCATTGCAAAAGTTCGTGTCCGATTTTCATTGTTACTATAAAAAGACGGCAACTTTAAACTGGCGTTTGTTTTGCGACTGACTTCTGCTGTGTTGTAGACTGAAACCCTGTATTTTTTTACCAATCTCGGTATTACTTCGGTGATCACAAAACTCAGTCTATGGCACCGGAGATGTGGGTCCCGGAGATCGATCTTGAGAATGCCATGAACGGATCGTTTGAGGAATTTTAAGGAAAATGGAAACAAAAAGGACATAGAATGAAAAAGAAACAGTTGAAATTCCCACGACAAATGAGGAAACAGACTGGGGGAAAACTGACACTCATAGGACATATTTAAGGCAAGAGGGAGAGAGAGAAACAGAGTAACCCACCTAACGAGCTTAGATAAATGGATGACAGAACTGAGTGTGGTAGGAATAGCAAAAAAAAAAAAAAAAAAGATAGGAAGCTGTGGAGAGCTATGATCACCCACATCCTGAAGGGACACTGCAAATAAAAGAAGATAAAGAATGTCTCCATATTAACTCCCTGTCATTATCTTTATGAAGATGGTTATAATTTCGTTTAACGTCTATATTTTAATCGTTGTCACTGCAGAAATAATTACCCGTGTCCTAATTGCAGTCGAAAATTTGGGTTGCATTTCGTGGTTCCCTCTTAAATATCTGCATCACTTTATCAGACTAAAAAAATAGCTTCGAAGGAAAGATAAATTATTGAAGAGATTTCACTTTATTGAAGGTGTTTCTTTATCGCAAGAGTTTTCTTACATGTTTTCCATCCGAATACTCGTGCCAATTTATCTGTCTACTTAAAATTTTACGCCTGTTTTTTTTTTTTTTTTTTTTTAATGCGAAGAACTCTTCAGTTTCTCTGTCAAGGAGGAGGAGGAGGACTGCCCCGCATTAACGCCACGCCACTCCAGCTGTAAAGATCTCTCACTTGTGTTGAGTGAAGAAAGAATTAATTATTATCGCTATAATATCAATTTGCCTCTAATTCTCAGACACTCGTCGAAATGATCAAGGCACATTTTTCCATTGGTTAATTGGGATGAACAAAAAAATGTACAAAGCGATAAACATGAAAAAGGTTGTCCTGTTTCTGTTTCGTTTGTTTCTTTGATAGATGCTCAATTTAGCGTTTCTCTTTCATATAAACTTATATATTCCACACACACTCTATCTATTAGCACACATGTGTGTGCATGAGAGAGGCAATGAAAGAGAGAGAGGTACGTGGGACTTGCGCAAGCACAGTAAAACCTATATATATATATATATATATATATATATATATATATATATATATATATATATATAGATAGATAGATAGATAGATAGATAGATATGAAGAAGACACCAATAGCAAGCTGGAGAGATAGATATGAACAGACATGGAAAAGTACAAGGAAAAGGGACTAGGATAGATAGATAGATAGATAGATAGATAGATAGATAGATAGATAGATAGATAGATAGATGTGAAAGGACTGGAAAATGAATTTTATTCATATTCCTGTTTATTAATATATAAGGTTTCCTTTTTTGCTCTTTCACAATATATATATATATATATATATATATATATATATATATATATATATATGTGTGTGTGTGTGTGTGTGTGTGTGTGTGTGTGTGTGTGTGTGTGTGTGTGTGCGTGCGCGTGTCAGTGTTAGGATCTGCGTGCGTTAGAAAGAGAGAGTGGGCTACGTTGGAAGGAGCGCAAACCTTCTCCATATGTCTGTGTGTGTGTGTGTGTCTCTATGTGTGTGTCTGTGTGTGTGTGTATCATTATTGCCATTAAGTCCAGATGCTATTTAATTGGTAATTAATTCAAAATCTGTAAAAATGTCCGTTTTCATTTTGCTTGCCAAATTTTAGTCTACATTTCAATATATCTTCTTTTTTTTTTGGACTTGAGAGTCGAGAAAATAACTTTAGTATCACGTCATTAGAGGATAAAGGCAGCATTTTTTTTTGTTAAAAGTATCACATAATTGCACTTCTTCCTTCCTATATATATATATATATATATATATATATATATATATATATATATATATATATATATATATATATATATATATATGTATGTGTGTGTAAATATTTTTAAAAATCGCCCCAAAATCAGACTGAAACAACCGAATAAATTGCAAAATCCTAAATCAAAAGCATTAATTCCGCTAAAAGGCCACAAAGAAAACTTCCAAAAAAACGCCAACATCTAGATTCATAAACCCAATTAAATGTTGGTAAAATAAGTGAAATAATATTAGAATCAATTCATTTAGAACTCAGAACGAAGATAGGTGAAAACCAGAAGAAAAATACAAAAACAACTAAGCTGAAAACAAAAATAATTACGAATTTATACAACTATGTGCACAGAATTCTACATCTCTATAACCGAAGCCATGAAAGAAAAAAGCTGTGTTCTTAGCTCAAGAAGAATAAAAAGGAACACAAACGAAGAAAATTCATTGAAATTGTTCTTTAGAATTACATTTTGACGTTGCGGAAACCTGCAAGTTTAT
>CAHIKZ030000006.1:2470000-2475000 GCA_903632075.3 Acanthosepion pharaonis | reverse complement strand
CGTCTCTGGAACTCACTTCCGGTTTCCTGATTTTCTGTAAACTACAATGCAAGGTCAATCGTTGTCACGTATACTTTTCACTTCAATAATTTTTCACATTTTTATGCAATTTTAGTAACCCATTGTGTCGTAGAGGTTTTATTGCCTTAACTTGCTTGAAACGATAAAAAAGAACAGTGATCTATATACTGAGAGATAGATAGATAGATAGATAGATAGATAGATAGATAGATGTGTATAAACCCTCGGAAAAAGAGTTAGATCGATCGATTGCTCGTTCGTCAGATAGATAGCAACTCTGGTATATTTGTAAATTAATGGAATTAGCCTTGTCTCCAATTCCGTAATAATTAAAATGTTTGTTTGAGCGCTTCGAGCTGGGAGTAATGGTTAGTCTGGTTTTCTAATTGATCATTACTACCAAATACGGAATTTGATACTCGCTGGCTTAAAATTGTTGTTGATATGTGCCAAACTAAACTCTGCTTAGCAGATATCTAGATATGTATTAAATTAAACGCCAACCACGCGCAAATCCACCACGCCCATATACTTATGAACTGATAAAACAAAAACACTTTTCATTTAAAAAATGATTTATTTTATAATCATTATGATTTTTCCGCCTTTGTTTTCAACAATCAGATACCTTTGATAGTTTTATAGATACATATAGATACTATATTTCTAACCATACATTCATTATATATATATATATATATATATATATATATATATATATATATATATTTCGTTGGATTGATGTGAGATTGAACCTGGGTCTCACGCTTTTGCGATCGTCAGACAGGAGTTTGTCTGACGATCGCAAAAGCGTGAAACCCAGGGTCACAAACTCATATCAATCCAACCAAATATGTTAGCTCGAGTTCTCATATTGAGCGCTTTCTAATAAGTACTGCGCATATAATACATAAATAATAATATATATAATATATTACACACACACACACACACACATATATATATATATATATGTTTATATTTATGTTTATATATATACACACACTTTTCACACACACTCACACGCACGCACACACACACACACATATATAAGCAAATATGTGGATATTTTTTTATATATAATATATATATATATATATATATATATATATATATATATATATATATATATATATATAAGAAAATTGATAGAATTCGACATATTTTTATGTTTAAACATTACATTTGATGGATACTCATGTTCAAGGAATCTTGTCGGAATAATATGCGTCCACCGGCAGTGTTCGAACCTGCATGTCCTATGGGGAAACGTCTTTCAATCTGACGTGCCTAAATTCAAAATAAATTAAAATTAAAAACAATATATGTCAGAATTAATCCATTCCATTAAATAAATTGTCTTGTTTTAACTTACGAAACGAAACAAAACAGATATGGTTGTTTAGAGAATCCTGTTCGAAGCGCTCTTCCGAATGAATTTGACCGTACATCCTGCGTGACCGAGCGGCTATGCACGTCAGACACAATATTGTGTCTGACTTGATGTGAGTGTGTGTGTATCTGTGTGTGATGTATCCTTAGCAAAAAGTAGATATAAAAAGGTTTTATGGAAACCTTAAACTATAACGTCTTCGTCCTAAGACGCTGTCAAGTTTTGGGACTTCTAATTGATTAACTTCTAATTGATTAACTTTATATATATATATATATATATATATATATATATATATATATGCAAACTATTCTATAAAGAAAGAAACTCATATTCAATACGCGGATATTTAAATGAAGAATATAGAACTTCTAAGACAAAAACACCAGGATGAAAATGAATAATAGGATTTGCGACTGTAACGGATAATGTTAATGTCCCTGAGATTGAAGAGAGTCAATTGAGTATTTGAAAATAATAAAAATATGAACTATGTATAGATTTTTCTAATTTGATATATATATATATATATATATATATATAAATATAGATAACTAGACTCGTTTCGAAAAACCCTCGAATTTTTGATTTGCTAATCAAATCAATCTCGAGGGAAAAAAAGGTTTTAAAAAAAAGAGCTACAAACATGAACTTCTGCCGACAAAAAATCGCACAGATGCAGGTCTGAAGCCCAAAGAAAAAACCCCGATACGAGTAACAACTAACTAACAAAAGAGCTCAATACAACCGTAGAGCAGACCTAGATACACCTATTGAGTTAGACAAACCTACCTTAGGTTTCACCTAAACGGATCGTCAGGGAAAGTTTGGCTCCAAACTTTCCCCTGACGATCCGTTTAGGTGAAACCTAGGTAGGTTTGTCTGGTTCACTAGGTGTGCATCTATCTATCTATATATATATATATATGAATACAAAGAGATACTTTACAAAACAACAATAGATAATTCTTTCTTCGTAATAGATATTAACGTAATTTGCTCGGAAACAATGGTTTTAATCAAAAGTGAAATAATTTATTATGTCTTTTCTATAAATAATTTCATGATAATTTATCTGATTGGCGGCAAGGTCTCACCATTTTACAGTCGAAATGGATAAATGTAACCGTAAGCTCTATGCTGATATATTCTTCTTCTCGCACTTCTCGCTTGTGGAAGGGAACTCTCTTCCAGTTTCTTGCTTTCCAGTCAAGTTTGATGTTCATAAATCTATATGCCTTGTTATTTGTTATCTGCTGCACTCTTAAATAATGTGTGATTTTATAGGTATCTCCCATTAATAACGCTTTTCTCATCTTTCAGACTCAGTACCCCAAACCTGTTAGTAGTTCTGTTGCCTTACTTGGGAGCGAAATGATTCAAAATAAAACCATAACATATCTGAGTCCTCAACGCTAAAGCTACATCACGTATCATACAGCATATCATTTTTCGTAACAAAATAGATACTATTTCATTGTCGAATAAATAAAGACGTTAATGGTTAGAGTTGAATTAGCCTAGGAAGCTGAACTATTAAAAAGTGCTCAATACACATATAAAAAGATAAAAAAATTAACTTGTGCAGCTTATAATTCTAGAAAATTATGAAATCATCAGATTCTGCTACGTTGGTTGCAACCTTTCTATATCTTCTGGCGATTTCGGTCAATTGATTTCCTAAAGGTTTATTTTCCTAATTTTTTATACTTAAAAGCTTTACATGTTAAATTTTTATCTTTTTATATGTGCATTGAGCACTTTTTTAATACTATTGTTTTCTGGTCTAATTCAACTCTGACCATTAACGTTTTATGTTATATATATATATATATATATATATATATATATATATATATATATATATATATATATATATATATGATAGATGAGCAGACACTAAAAAAGCGTCTGCACAAAAATTGCTTAAGTAAAAATGGCATAAGTATTCGATGGCAGAAGTAGCAGAGCTTAATCTATTAAAGTAGATATTCTGCTAGGCACTAACCGGCCATGACTACTAGTTTCATGCATTGATCACGCAATCGTCAGGCGGTCGGTGGATGTAGTTTTGTAAAATTGGGACCCTATATACCACCAAGCGAGTTCAAGATGGCGAACCAACCAAACCCAGTTGGGCGCTCAGTAGTCGAGGAATCAGCAGCATTATTGAATTGCTCTGCTAGATAGGCTAACAGAACATAACACTACTGAGGAAGCCATCATTAACCGTATGTTGCACACACACACACACACACACACACACACACACACACACACACATATATATATATATATATATATATATATATCAAAATATTCTGCTACCTTGGTTTCAACCTTTCGGTATCTTCAGGCGATTTCGGTCAACTGATTTCCAAACACTTTATTTTTTTTAAAAATCAAATTTACGAACGCTATAATTTAAAAAAAAAATTAAAAAAAACAAATGAATAAGTGCACGACGTGTGTTGTGGTAGAAGGGGATCAGAAGGAGAATCTGTACTAGTAAATTATTCCAAATTAAAAAATATACATAGGGTGTACTTAGGGTAAATTTAAAAAGAGGTGGTACAATCATAAGGTATCTTTTAAGGTAGAAAACCTTAGAAATTCTACTAAATTTTCCAACCATGAGTGGTTGATAATATGATAATATATATTGATAATATAGGCGTAACGTATCTCCCCTCTGTCTTTTCCATAAATAATTTCATGGTAATTGTTTTGATGAACTTTCCTGTTTGGTATTTAATGAAAAAAGAGAAAAATAAAAAAGATGAGATTATAAACTGGAAAAGAACCTAATCCTTACAACAATCATAGAAACAACTGCAACCTTTGTCAACAGGAGAAGTTAGCTATAATAACCTTTCTAGACCAAAACAATCTTTTAAACTAGAGAACGGAAATTATATCCTGTCGTATGCATAATAAATGTTTCCTTTTGGGTCGATTTGAAGTGGGATAAAATGAACGTAGGTATATTCCATTTAATCCCCCCCCACACCGATACATTTCCAGTACTCTTGATTTTCCCATCCTCTTCTTCGCCTTCTATCACAACACATGTGTGCTTTTACATTTATTTTTTTTCTAAATATAGCGTTCATAGATTTTTAGTTTTAAAAATATATAGCATTGTGAAATCATGTGACCGAAATCGCCTGAAGATATCGAAAGGTTTAAACCAAGGGAGCGGAATCGGCAGATTTCCTAATTTTACACACACACACACACACACACACACACACACACACACACACACACACACATATATATATATATATATATATATATATATATATATATATATATATATATATAGTATCCGTCCATAATATAGATAATATAGGCGTAACGTATCTCCCACTTCTTTTTCTATAAATAATTTCATGGTAATTGTTTTGATGAGCTTTCCTGTTTGGTACTTAGACTTTGTGAATTTTAAACTCAGTAATAGATCGGACAATATGTTCATGGATGGAGAAGAGACTTGAAGCAACAGAAAAGTTGTCCTACAGAAGGATACTGAGAATATCATGGACCGAACATATGAGGAACGATTAAATTTTAGAGAAAATGG
>CAHIKZ030000006.1:2435000-2465000 GCA_903632075.3 Acanthosepion pharaonis | reverse complement strand
TGGATGAAAACGGTGAATTGGTTAAAAAAGGTTGAGAACCGCTGAAATACATTTAGGGAGAGTGCATTGGTGGCATGGAGAAGAAGCTGTTTGATAACTACAAAGTTCCATTTTACAATCTTTAAGTGTCTGCTTTGTGAGCAGCATGGTTGGTAGTTTCATTTAAAGCCGGTGGAAAGAAATACCAGGCAGTTCAATCGGTTTGAGGAACACAAATGTATTATGAAGAAGCACAAAAGAATTGAGTTAGTTAACGCCTAGGAATCTATAGAACTTCAACTTTATATTTTTTTTCGATGTTATGTGTTAGAGCAAAGAATTATTGTTAGATTTTGTAGGTTTGAGCCATGTTATGCATTTGAATACGCTGAAACAAAGTTTATTCCTGAGAACTTTAAAAGTTTGTTTGAATTTTTTTTAATTCAATGTTTCACGATATTTTACTTTTAAAAGTTCTAAAAATTAATTTGAATAAACTTTTAAGCTCATACATTCTGCATTTCTACGTGCTTAGTTAAAATCTCATATCATTAAATTAATTGGGAATTGGCAAACGAAGTTCATGGTTACTGAGTGGAAATTTGGAGATAAAACAGGAAATACATGATTAGGTCTCATTCTGATTTGACATCTCAAACTCTTTTATAATAAAGCAACAAAGTCTTATGATATCGTGAGTTACGGTGGGGGTACTCTGACTTAATGGTAATATAGTGGTAGTGGTAATGTAGTGGTAGTGGTAATGTTACTTTAACAGCATATTGTTGGCATAATTTATATTTTCTCAGGAATCAAGACTACGTTTTCAAATATAATTCTTTCTGCTTAAATATTTGATTAACAAATAAAAGTTCACGTTCGATAAACATCGAGATATATATGCTGTCAATCAAAATATCTTTGTTTTCAAATTAAACATTTGCTATTTCCCTATCTTATCTTCAAGAATTTCAAATTTTATATTGTTGCATTATTATATTGGAAATAAAGATAAAACTGTGTGTTTTCCATTCGATTCGAACTAAAAGACAAAGTAAAAAAAATTAAAAATCAAATTAATATTTTCTTCTGCTATGCTGCCACAATCGTAACATATGCACTCCGTCGTATAATTGTTAATGGTATATGCTGATTAAAAGATGCATTTTTGTGAATTCTTTATTAAATTTTACCCAATGAAGAAGTTCGGGTAGAGTTACAGTGGAAGTGGTAAGAATGAATGTAGTGTACGTTATAGATAGAAGAGAATGTGATCTGAAGAGGGTGAAGATAAAGGAGACGGGAATGAACTTTGAATTGAAGAGGTCAAGATAAAAGGATCCTGGGAAAGACACACGCTGGCGTTTCTTCCTCAAAATGACAATTCTTGGGTAAAAAATAAGAACAATTCTCTAAGTTTAACTTCCTTTTTCAGAAAAAGTATGGAGTACAGTAATGAATAAGGGCTCGGATTAAAGAATCAGAGAGCCGAGTTCGAATCCCATTCAAATCCATTAAATTCACTTACGTGTTAATACCCTTGGGAAAGGTATGAATCCTCTTCTTCAGGACAGACCGGGTTCTATAGCCTTGGATGAGAGCTGATCTACCTCAGAAAGTAATGGCCACCTACTGCGAGAAAAATCTGCCTCGCCAGTCATGTATCGAAAGACATATGATCGACTAAGCCTGTACCACGCATGGCACATAATAGAGATCTTAATATTTGCTAGGGACATAAATATAGTAAGGCTTGTAACGTTGTGTATGTGGGGAACGAGTTTCTAGAGTAGCGATTTTCCAAGCGTAGCTTAGATGAGTCACAAGGCCGAAAGTATGGAGCACCCAGTGAGGATCGAACTCACTACTCATTCGTAATTGTGTTAGTGTGACAAGCTTGCTAACCACTACACCGCCTCGGAGTGCCCAAGTAGAAAATATGTCATATCCACACATGACTGAGCAAACGATTTGGAAGCTTATCAAGGCTTATCAATACGTGAGGGGGTGAGCGTCTCCAACCTTGATACGATAGCAATACTCCATTTTTTCTGTTTAATCTACGATAGCACGTAAAAAAACTATCCGCACTTTCTCCATAAGATATCTTTAGGTTTGTCACTCCTGCTTTCTGCTCATGCGTGCTTAGAGTTGGTATTCTTGTGGTCATGTGATCGAAATTTGAACTTGATCGCGCAAGTTTTTGTGCTACTGTTACCGTGTAAACATGATCGCTCCTCTAGCAGTGTGCACCAAGGAAGAACAAAGGGCATTTGAATTTAGTGTTTTAATAACATAAATAGACATATATAAATAATTCAATAAAAACACACTTGTTTTTAAGCATTTTTAATAAAATAAATCTAAAAATAAAGAGCGCTGGGAATATTTTTACAAACTTACACACACACATACATACATATCACACACTCACATCCATACACATCTCACACACACACACACACACACACACACACACACACACACACACACACACATATATATATATATATATATATATATATATATATATATATATATATATAAGGGTCAATGGATCTATTTTAATCCGGCTTTTTTATATCTTCAATCCACTAAAATTAACGTTTAAAATAATAATGATGATAATAATAAATTAAATGAAATAATGATTAATTATTAATCTAAATTAATAATAATACGAAAATTCGGGTTTACAGAGCTGTTGTACTTGCCATCTTTTTTATGGCTCAGAGTTGTGAACTCCATATAGATACCATATACGCCAGCCGGATGTTTTCCATAAAAGCTGTCTGCGTGCCATCTTCAAGATAGGATATCTAACGTAGACCTATTTAACAGGTGTAATATTCAATAAATATAATTTCCATTACTCTCTCATCTATCTTCTGTGGTTCTTGATTTGTGCCCGATCATTTTGTTTCAAAAATTGCGAAACACCCTGTATTAATGGTGAGGGTTGAATGTATATGAAAATCCTGTACTTGATGGAATACAGCAAGTAGCATAAACCTGTTCTTCCAGCTCATTTCTATTTAGATTGTTTTGTTTTTTTTTTCGATGGCATATCAACTCCTCATGGGTCATTTAATGCCGAAATTAAATTTTCTTGTGTGTTTTATATGAATATGCATTCTACTTTCACAATTGAATAAATACTCTGCTTTTGTACAAATACATGTTTGTGTAGACATATTTAGAGGCGGTGATGTGTTTTATGTTGTAGTTTTATTGAGCCTATAATTTGGAATACAGTTTGATTTCTTTGCGAGCTTTTAGGATATTACATGGATTAATGTCCTAAAAGAGTTCATTCATTGTGGTTGATTTTGTTTAGCGGCATATCAACATCTATATCTTATTTAATGCTGAAATCTAAATATGTATTTAGTACGTTTACTGGTATTTTTACTATAAAAATGTATTTTGTTTGGGGATTTAATATTTGCCCAGAGTTAACAGGGTGGAACTGGAAACAAGAGCAATTTAAAGGTTGGTCCACACTCCACAAAACCTCCAATCACCCGATCAGAGGTTTTGCTGCCGGATGTAGTTTATCGTCATACCCAGGGCTAGTTTCTAGTTAGAAGTTGCAAACCATGGAGACAAAGAATCTCATTAGGAAATTTTCATCGTGGTATTTATCGTGGTAAAAGGCAAAATTGGCTAGTAGAGTTAACTTCAATCGCAGAGAGAACGGGAAAACACTTCACTGACAGGCACGATGCTGGTGTCACCCTATTAAAATATATACCCAACGGTACAACAATAAATCAGGATGTGTGAGTGGTGTATTGGATAGTGGCTAGGAATGAGAAATCTGAGAGCCGAGTACAAATACCACTCGTTCGTTACATTCACTTAATCCCAAATAAACTTGGGAAAAGCATAAATCCATCTAATCCCAAATATATGGGTTAAATAGTAGAATTTGTATCTAAAAAAAATGATTATCTTCCAAAAAATTGTAAATTAAATAGTAACACGTAAAAAAGAAATAATTATTATTACTATTCCAAAAATAGGTTCCGGCTTTATGTAACCTAGTTAAATCTTATTTACATTATTTAGATTATTCGGACTGTTATCCTCATCTTCATTGCCATATTCATAATTAAAATCACCTGAAAAATGCTGGATTATACTACGGTCGAAACGTTGTGAATATGGCAATGAAGATGAGGATAACAATCCGAATGATGTAAATAATGTAAATAATCATAATACCTCATCCGAGAGATATAGAGAGAAAAACAAAGCTTCTTGTTTCCCAACTTTGATCTTTAAAACTTCAAATGCAATGTTAATCTTCTGTTTTCTTTTTTTATTGTCCTCTCTCCTTAATAGTAGTTTTTTTTTCTCATATCCTCTAACACTCAATAACCTCTTACGTCCTAGTGGATTTATTACCTTGCTTGTGGTGAAATGATAAAAAAAAAATCAGGGTTGATATGCAATTGATCAATTAATTTAACTGTTGTAGAATAGTTTTCACAGTGGAGGCTTGTATTTCAATAAGTCGTCCTAAATTAGGTTCGACGTACAAAACGTTAGGAACTTGATATAAGAGTTAATGACGCAGCAATCTAGTTGTGATGGTTGGTACTTCAATGTCCGATATCGACTGACTCGCTCAACACCACTGAACCCAACTGACGACCGCTACTACTACTACTACTTATTATGTGTGGGAGAGTCTATTAATAATAGAATAGGTACGTCAGGTATAACACTAACAAAGATCAATTATGAGAACATATTATCAAAACTCAAAAGATTCTTCAATTTTGGCTATATTTGATGATTATGAAAGGGCTTTTGCAGTAGGACAACCTTGCTTTTTTTACACTACAGTCCAAACGTTACCCACTCATTCTTATATCTGTTTGCGGGGATAGACTAAGTTTTCTATCCAGTGATGAAAAAGTGAAATAAATATCTAGCATATGATGAAGAACGCATCCGGGAAATTTCTAAAAGGCAGGTATATGTGCTTTTATTCAAATCTGGGAGACTACGATTGTTGAAGATTCGATATCAAGATCAATATCCGAAACCTGAGCTCGATAAAAAGATTTCTGTTAACAATGATATGCAAATAAACTCACCAAACGGTAAACCAATGGATATATTTTTATATAGAAATATTTATTTACTTGGTAGCTTAGAATGATCCAAAGCCGAAAGTACCCTGGGGTACGTAGCTAGGAATTAACTAAATTCAACTGTAAAAGGCTGCAAACCTAAAGCTGTGTTATAATAGATTTATTGATGTTTTAGATGTAATAAAAGAGTGAAAAAGAATTTTTATTCATATGAAATTATCAAAAAATATGTCTTATTGAAGGAAGTAGTCAGATCAGTTTCCTTTTTCAATCATATCACTCCATGCAAGGCAATAAAGCCACTAAGACACAAGGGGGTTCCTGAGTGTGAGGGAATAAGAAAAAAGAGAAACATTATTAAGTAGCGAGAACAACAGAAGAGAAATCAAGAAGTCAGGCGATAACGACTGATATAGAATTTTAATTTTTGGAGATTAAAGTTGGTTGGAAAACATGGAACCGGATGAGAATTTCACAAGCGAGAAGTACGAGAAAAGAAATTGTTATCATAGAATTTACGGTTTCGTCTAGCCAATTCCACTTGATGAAACCATTCCGCCAATCACGGACTGCGCTTAAATTTATAAAGTCCGGATACTATAGGGAAGAATTTATAGAATAGATACGTGGAAGCTACATTAAGGCGGTGGGGGGAAAGTAACTGAAGTCGAGACGCCAGGTCTGGAGTAATAATACGGAAAACTCTACTTTGGATTTTATTAAGAATCTCTATCTATAAAAGGCAGGATGTGTGTGTGTGTGTGTGTGTGTGTGTGTGTGTGTGTGTGTGTGTGTGTGTGTGTGTGTGTAACGAATGCACGACCGCAATTTTCGACGGATTTGCACCAAAATTTACGTGCACAAGCTCCAAGTAAGCAGGAAGGCCATGATCGACATTGCATTTCCCAACTCCCATGAATAGTGGAAATAATCGATTTTTTCATGCTTCTACGGCAGTTTTCATGTAGTTTGTGGCCATTTTCTACTGGCCAGAGTGAGAGCCTATAACTAGCTGCCACGAATAGGCAGGAAGATTCTATTGGCCAGCGTGAGAGCCAACAGCTGACTGACACGAATGTTAACTAGCATGCTAGCATACAAAAAATATCGATAGCTGCATTCGTCACAAGTGGGAAAAAATTAAATCTGCATGCCACTTTACTCGAATTGGCTCATTCGCTTGCTTAAATTCAACGTTGATTCTGATTCCGCAGAACTGGGTTGGGTGTGAAAAAGTATTTGTTGTTAACATTCTTTTTTCATTCGGTTTTTCCAGTTACGAGTTCTTTTTTTTAAAGCTGATCGTTTTGTGTTCATTTTGTTTAGTTCTTTTTTCGTAACAGATTTAATGTTTAGTATAGAGCTTAGAAAAAGTTCGCAGTGTGAGATAGGCAAGAAGTAAGGCATATAGTAACATCAGCACGGCAAAGGGCACTCCTTTAAAGGCAAGGAAGGGCAAAAATATTTTGAGTCAAGTGATAGCGATTGCTGTATGAGTCGTACGATTTTTGAATCAAGCACGGGCAACGCTGGGCCATGCTGCTAGTCTCAAAATATACGGCAGGAGCACCGAACAATATGCAGCAGCAATATTCAAAGCTTGAACAAATTGAAGACTTATAAATATATAAGATAGTTTCAGGAGAGAAAAAATTGTCTAGCACGATGCCGTAAACCAAGCAGCAGACCTATAATTGGATTCAATAATAGTATCCCTATTTTTGTTGTTTTTGGCATTAAATTCAATCTTAGTTTTAATCGGCGTTTTTCAGATGTGGGTCGCAGTCAACAATCGATTTCTGTTTCTGGCTTCCATTTTAGAGCAATTGGCAGACAAAAGAGACAACGAACGTTCTCAGAGAATTTTACAAAATTCCAGCTATTTATCCCAGTCCATGTTCTACCATCAATTTACAAAAACTAATTAAGTGTGACACTGCTTTCCTCGACCTGTCATACATTCATTTAGCCCTGTGAATGTCAAATTCTACAAGACCTCTCCCCACGTTATGTGCCTCAATAATTTCAACTTACTTTCTATAACGTTAAGCACAAGCGTCCTATTACCCCCCACCCCCAACTTGTTTAAAACTTCCTTGTGGCTCAAATGATTCATCCATGGCATTCTCAGTATCCTTGTAAAATACTATGTTTCTGCTGTTGCAAGTGCCTTAATACTATTTTTTATCTGGACAGAATCCATTCTTACGGTACCTGTATGTACTCTAAAAAAACAATTGTATTTATATACGAATTGATGTATATAAGAAAGACTAACGGCTATATGTTACATTTTGGGTTTTCTTGGTGTTCAAAGTGAACCCTGTTCCTTTCTCTGTGGTAAGGAATGATGTCATGTTTAGTGGGTAACGCAATCATTCGTGGATAATACGCACGTTTGTCCAGATCTTTAAGCTTAAATTTTACCTGTGTTTAATATATGAGAATTAATCTTTTTTTGTTTTTTTGGTCACTTGCGCCGACATATTTGGATGGTACAAACTAACTGGTGTGCAAAAACGGGTTTCAAACACAAACCAAACAATAACTCGTTTAAAATATGTACTTACAAAAATATTGAGCATATTTCAGCCAGTTTCATTAAAGACATTGTCAAAAATAGACATGTCGGTTTCAGCTATGTTTTCGCCATTTTTGATACCATCTTCAATGCCATCGTCTTTCGCAGATTCATTTTGTCGTTCTTCCTTAAAAATGATATCTTCACGGCTATCCAGTGCATTCGTGATGCAGTATTTTTTTTTCTTTTTCAATTAATTTTTCACAATGGTTTCAGGGTTGCTCTGCCATCTTTGTATATCTAATTAAAAAAAAAACAATCTAACGTCTTGAATGTGTGGTTGTTTATAATACGTTTTCCCCCTCATGTTCGCTATTTTCGCTGCAAGGTGATTGTATTTTTGCGTGAAAGTTTCCGTCCATTTGCTCAAAATACTCTGATAAATTGACTGTTATGAAAATATCCGAACAAAGTATGTAAGATGAAACATATGAAAACCATTTGGATGTTTTTTGTTTTTTTTATTCTGTTGTCAACGTTTCGTACAAGAAGAACACTATCATAACAACTGAAGAACTAAGAGAGAATCGTCCCCATGGCATTATTGCTACTTCGAAAAACTTTTTGTCATATTCTTTTTTTTAAATTAAGTGAAAATTCAAATTAAAAACCAATATCTGGGAATAAAATATCTGTAGATAAATCAATTATATTTGTACACGGAACAATTTTAAAATAAATGTATAGTGATTTGATGTAAAAAAAAAAAGAAAGTGCTGTCACCAAATATAAATTATATATATCTAAATAATAGTGAATATGTATAATTCAATTTATAATTCATGATACTATTATTTAGTTGTTAAGAAATAAAGGGTGCAGTAAAAGTAACGCCCTTTTTTACGAGTTGATGAGGATAACAATGAAACAATTCGGTGGCCATCACGATCATCAGATTTGAAACCACCAGATTTTTCCTTAGGGGTGCACTGAAAGATCTTGTTTACAGGCTCGAAAAAAAAAAAAAAAAAAAACTCCCGAATTCAAAGAAATAATTTCTTAATAATTTTATGAATTTAGTGGGAAATGTGTCAAATTGGTTGAAAGGGTTCAACGTTGTATCGAACATGAAGGGGAACATTTTGCACAGGTTAAATAGTTTGTTAATCATCACAAATCATGTTTTTATGTGATAATGCTTATAAATTTTCTTAAAATGCTGTAACTTATTTTTTTCAATAAAAGTTAATAAATAAAAAAGGATTTAACTTATGCAGCACTCTGTATACAGGATTAAATTAAAATCAAATTTTATAAAATTTTATTAAGGTTTCTACTGTGTAAATTCTTTTCCAAAACTTAAACTTACCAATCCTTATTCTAATCTGCAAGAACAGGATGAAAAACTGAACAAATAATAAATTAGGTTAAATATTTTTTGATTGCTGCTAGAGGAGATTTCTTTTTGAGAGGCACACTGCTGCCGTATGCCATAGTTTTTCTCATATTCTGTAACATTCAAAAACCTCTTGCTTCCTAGCGGCTTTATTGCCTTGCTTTGAGTGAAATGATTAAAAAAAAACATTAAAAAGCCTCTAAAAAGTTCTTGCATCTAGAGTGTGTATTATACAAAAACTCGTATAATATATGAATCATTTGTTGGGTTGGTGCATAATTATCAAGCGTTTTTAAATAATATTTAGTATGAAAAAGAAACAACAATACAACAATAACATTTTTAAATATGTATGATTATTGACACGCATTTCTGTCACCTGAAAATAAAATAATATTTTTAGTTAAAATAAATAAGCAAAACAGCAATTTTTATTAGCAAATAAGTCGCCTACAAAAACATCTGATAACTAGGCACTAAACCAATAGTGGAGTTATGCTATTGGGACTTACGAGTTACGAATAATTTTCTTGTTGAAAATCCCCCGGTGATGTTTTCTTGAAGACATTTGCTTCATTCGGTGAAAACCTTCCATAAATTATTTCTTCTGGTTAGCCCTCCTATATGGCAGGAAGTGCTGGGCATTTTCCTCACAGATAAAGAGGAAAAAATTAAAATATGGTTCTATAGAAGTATGCTAAGAATATCATAGCAAAGTCGATATCAGCACGTCAGATCTAACGACGGTTTCGCCTGCTGTATGTTCGAATCCTGTCGGACAGCGCATATTCTTTTTTAATAAGATTTCTAGGAATTCAGGTCGGGGACGAAAATGAATATATATACTGTTTAATAAATAAAACGGAACGTCTACTCAAATATGGGTATCCACTAAAAATAACGTTTATGTAATAAAATCTGTTGTATTAATAAATAAAAGTATCCAGATTTTTTTTAGAGAGAAAGTTGAAATTTCTGGGGCACATAATGAGGAAAGAAGGACTGGAAAATCTGACACTCACTTGGCATATTAAGCAAGAAAGAGAGCATCAAGCAGCACACATCATAAGCTTGTGTAAATAGATTATTGCAAAATATGTAGATGGGTTGTATAAAAGAACAAATATTACGAAGAGTTGCATAAGAAAAGGAGATTCTGAGAGCCATGTTACCCACCTCCTGAAGGTACTCGACATTCAGAAGGAGAAAATGAATTTGTTGTTGGGAACCGAGAACCAAGGTTAGGAATATTCACGTGAGATACATTGTCTCATTTGTTCTGTCACCAAAAACAGCATTTAGTTTTCCAAAGTGTGAATCCGCATACTACTTTTTCTATGAACCGTGTCCATTCAGAACGTTTGTGATCATGGCTCTCCTCAATGTCCTCTCCTTAATAATGTCTTTTTGTAAAAATTTTGTTCCATCATACATTTACTAAAACTTGCTAGGTACGTCATGCGTTTTTTCCCTCAGTCCCTCTTGCCTTCAACATGTCCTGTAAGTATCAAATTTTCCAAGACCTCTTTCCTCATCAAGTGCCTTTGAATTTCAGTTTAGCGTTAAGAGTCCTTTTTGTTTCAATTTTCTCTGAAGCTTCGCCATTGTTCAATTATTCGGCCCTTGTTATCCTCAGTATCCTTCTGTAGAACCACGTTGTATGTTGCTTCAACTCTCTTTTCCATCTGTAACTCCAGCATTAACTGCTATATAGGATGACATATTATATAATGGTTTCTCTACTCCTATCTCTGTTTCTATCGTCTTAGGTATGACGATAAACTACATCTGGCAGCAAGGCCTCTTATCGGGAGATTTGAGGTTTTCATTAGTGTGGAAACACCTCTTAATTGATGTTGTTCTCAGGTTCACCCAGACCGGGTGTGATAGCACCTGTCAGGATCCCAGCTATGGACAAATAGTAAAAATCAATAGTACTTTTTTACAATAAAACCAACGGCAATATATTTTTATATCAAAATGGCAATCAACGCAACGCTAAAAACATATAAAAATACGTTTTTTATAGTAAAATTACCAAAAATAGATTTTCTTTTTTGAAAATATAAATTTGAAAATAAAAACCTTTACCCTGAAATTATAAAATTATGTACAAAATACCTGTACTTGAAAGCATAAAATTATATATCAAATATTTAGCTTTAGACATTAAGTAACCTATATCAGTTGATATGCTGCTAAATAAAAAAAAAAAACAACCAACAAAATTCACCGTTTCTAACAAAATTTTCTTGTTTCTTAATACTTTGCTTAACCTTTGGAAGGTATCTTTCGTCATTCCAATGCACTTTCAGCCCTCTTTGAAAATACTTCCTAGATGTGTAAAAGGTTGTACTTGTTTGATTTTGATATCTTCAATTTGTAATTTGCATGTTGGTCTGTACCTTTTGTTAAGAATCATGTATTTTGTCTTCTTACAATTGATGTTTAATCATTTCTTCGTGTTTTCTTTCACTGCCTTCTGGAGAAATTCTTGTAGATTCCTTACTGTGTCTGTTATCGACATTGCGTCATCTGCATATCTTATGTTGCTAAGACTGTGGCCGCCAATAATGAATCCTGGTAAGTTTTCTAATTCTCTCAGCATTGCCTCACTGCAGAGGCTGAAAAAATTACGACGAGAAGAATCATCCTTGTCTCACACGCCATTCTATTGGTGTATATTTACTGAATTCATTTTCACAAAAATCAAAATACCCGGCAAAATTTCACAGTCTTTTATAAGTGTGTATACGAAATACATTGTGAGAGATTATGACTCTATAATCTGGCTTTTCAGAAGCGCGTAATAATGTTCACTCACTCGTGGAGAGCTCTGTTGGAACGTTCGATAATTAAAATGTATAAGTCTTCTTTATGGGTTGTCTGCCGTTGTTCATTAGCACCCTTTTTTATTCAAGATATAGTTTTAGATATCCTTGAGTTTGGCTATACCGCTATAATATCGTGTTTTATGGGATCATGTTCCCTGTCTAACGGAGAGCTCTTTTGAAAAAAACTTATGTACGGCTTCTTTCTTTCTCATCTATCAGCGTTAATTAGCACCCGATTTTTGGTGTATAATACTGGATGCGTACATTTTTTTAAGACGTGTTTACGTGGTTGCAGTTATGTCATAATCTATTAATATGATTTTATTTTTTAGACTATCAGTGGCGGCGAACTATCAGCTAACGCATGAGATGGAACGACATAACGATAACTGTTACGATGTTGGAATTGCATGGTTTTTGGAAGTCTCGTTTTGCACAAAGTTCGGAAGGAGTTGGAAGCCTCCAGCGGGGACGTGCCTCATGTGGAGAAGCTCAGAAAGTATTCACACTATTTACACAATATCAGGACATCACAGTTCGTACAAATGATGCATAACATTATCGATGCTACTCCCGGAACATCCGTGACGTTTGTCAGAAAGTTCCAGTAATCCCAGGGCGCACAATCCACTGGGCATGAAGACATTTTGTACAAAACCTACATGATGAGGAATTGGCACTTCAATCAGTTTCATGCAGAAGAACAAATATTGCTCAGAGCAAAACGATTACTGAAAAATTTGAAGCGTCCAGAGCATAGCAAGGCACTATTTTGATTCTGACTTTTTTTTTTAAGAAATAAAATCTCAATCAGGAGCAGAAGGTGAATCAGTGAAATGACAAGGGGTTACGCATGAATGATTCTGATGTCCCCCATATTAATAACACCAAGTGTCCCGCTTCTGTGATAGTTTTAGGATCGAGAGTAGTGAAGGACACTACATGTTCTCTTATTTCTTTCAAAGGCGTCTTCGGCTACACTGAGGTGCTGTAAAGACCTGGATAGACCTTATATGTGATGAAAGATCGTATGTGTATCTGCAAGACTCTGCTCAGAAAGCAGTGACAATCCAAGATTGGATCGTATTTAATCTGCACGACCACATCATACCAAACATAACAACGTTATTTACAAGACCTTAAATCGCTTGATTTGTGGCCTTGCTTCACGTTCTCACAATAGGACATTCATGAAAACCGACATTAACACCGGTACTATCCAATATGTCCAAAATACACACCATATGATGCGGGCATGTCGACGATAACCGTTTTGCATTGAAGACATCATTGCTTTTGAAGGCAGTTACATAAAATAAATATATATCTAACCATTATTGCATCTAGCTACAAAATATTGTATCAGTAAAATTAGCTGTTTGAAAAACGAGGTTCTTTTTCTTACGACCTTCAATGTGTCCTCAAATATTTTACGTACTCGCGATATAGTTTGAAATATCCTTGTATTTTGAATATACAGATATAATATCATTAGCAATATGTATAGCCTAATGTTCTCTCAGCTTTGTTGGAATATGCTACAAATATATCCGAACTGCATTCAGTAATAATTATTCCCAGATTCTATGCTGTTACTGCCACACATAACGTACTACTGTATGGAAAATTCCGTTAATTTCCGACGGACACAGGTCTAGCTCTATCTTCAAAAAATAGCAAAGACGTATAAAATGCCCCAGTAACAATTGCTAGAGTTGCGAAAAAGATGCTTTTCGCAGATCAGATGAGCGTTTAACAATAGTCTCTGAGACGGAATTTGACACATGGTCCCGTTTATCGTGGGGAACCTGAGTATGTACATCCGGTCCAAGGACAAAATTACCCAGCTCCCGATCTCCTCTCTTTAATGCAATGGGGGTGCAACTTCGGGCAGCTGTTCCCCGGGACTGGACATCTGTTCCACTGTACCGATCAGCTGTTCCCCCGGACCGGGAACCTCGCAGCATTTATTTTATTCAACTGCGTCTCTGTCCGCTGATAGAGCAACAACTGAGTCGCACTCTACCTGAAGACAGCAACTGAGAGATGATAAACCCTACCCGATATATGACAGGTAAGTATGGATATTTACCCTGTCTTCTCACTAAGATATGATATGAAACAAGGTCGGATATATTGTGGAAAGCTATAGCGCGTACACTCGTGCCAAGAACAAAAGTTCCTCGATTTCCCGCAAACGTCTCTAGTGCCCTGAGAGGGTGCAGCACCGGACCGCTGTTCCCTAGGATAAAGCACCTCACAGTTTTATTTTCTCCAGTTGCACCTCTGTCCACCAACTGAATCACGCTCTGCACAAGACGCAGCTGACAGATGATAAAATTTACCAGGACACCACAAAATCCCCTGTGCAAGATAAGTAGGTATTTACCCTGATCTCCCTACTGATACGTATATACTAGGTCGGGTTTAATGTGGGGAAACCGAGCGCGAGCACTCGGAAAAAGGACAAAAAATCCCCGTCGGTTGTGCCGACATCGGCGCGAGCACCGGTCTCTCTCTCTCTAGTGCAATGAGAGGTTGCAACTTCGGGCATCTGCTCCTCAGGGCTGGGCACTGCACATTGTGATTTTCTACAGATCCGCCTCTGTCCTCCGATGTAGCCGCAACTGTCGCACTTTACCCAAAGACACTGACGAAACTGAGATGATAAAACCTTACCCGTTAGGTGACAGGTAAGTATGCTGTTAATGATAATAGCTGCTTCGCTTAAAAACGGAACCTCTTTTAAGTTCCAAAGCACAATCTCGTTTTAACCAGGTAGGATAAAACAAGAAGATTCAGTTAAATCTCCCGAGCAACCAACAGCAGTACTTCCACCCCTAGAAGGAGAGTATATCGCTCGTCATTTTCCGCAATTGATATTGTTCTTTTTCTCAGTTCATAATAGTATGAAGGTACCAATGACGCAAGTACGTTTTACGTGACATTTCTAAATAAAAGCAAAGGACAGATAACTCTTTAAAAAGTCAGGGATTTATTTGACACTTAAAATAGAATAGACTACTTCTAAAATGATAAAATATGCAATGTTTCGATTCGGATAAATGCTGTGGCTTGAGGAATGTCTAATGAATTCCAGTCTACAAAGCTTGTTTTAAAAAATCCTTCCCTGGATTTTACGAGCGAAGCAGTTAATTTAATTATCGTCATAGATCGAATATCATATCCACAATAACGTAATTGATGAATAAATACATGTCATTATTTTAGTTTAGTTTAGTATTTAGTAAATATTTAGTTTAGTCTAACAGACTGCAATCTACGTTTGATACAGATTGAAAATCCAACTCACTGCTGGGTTACCTCGATAGCCAACATATCAAAATGAAGAATTAGACTCGGTAAAACATGGCATTTTCCTGTATATGTTTTGGCGCACGCCAGCTTATTTATTTTCTTAGCTACTTTTAGGATACTGTATGCAAAAATCAAGTCCATTTGGTTAGCTCCAAATTTTGCTGTAAAGAACTTTTCTTAAAGCAACGGATATTTATAATATTTAAAGTAATTATTATCTATAATTAAATTTCCCGATAATGTTCAAATAATTTCTGAATGCATCACACAAAATCTGTGAATGTTGCTGAATTGCTCAAACATCTGGTTTTTATATTATGTTAATGCATTTTTTTAATGACAGTGTAGTTTTATTATTCTGGATTATGAACGGAAACAATGTCCATGGATTTAATCACTTGATATAATCTGCATCAAACATTTATTATAGAAACTTTGTTTGTCTGAGATATAGTTCTGAATTGAATACATAAATAAGGGCTGATGCAATGTTTTAAGTGTTTCTTACTTAGTGTTCCTAGATATCGAGGTTTCGTTAACTATCATGTTTAAATGGCCAATAGTTTGTTAGGGTTTATTTTAGTTCAATATTTGGCTCCAAATATGTTAATCCATTATTCGGCTCAGAATCCTAAACACTACATAAAGTCATCAATAGGATGCAAAATTTTACAACTAGAAACTTGTGGGTGTTTAAGTATTTTTGAGAACAGTAATTGGCTATAAGAGAAATTCACAAAAATCAACTAAGCGAAAGTCTTTAACACGTTTACCAAATGCTATCTTTATCCAAATTTTACTCATTTATTGTATTTCATAAGTCTTGATTTGATTTCTAGTCATTTCACCCCAATCAAGGCAATGAAGCCACTGAGACGCAAGGGATTACTGAGTGCGAAAGAATATAAGAAATTGAAAGAAAAACTTTATTAAGGAGAGCGAATGATAAAAAAACACGAATTAATACAGAAGATAACTATTCCCATTGCATTTAAAATTTTCAAGATCATATTTGACTAGAATGAAACAAGCCGGAAGAAAGTAGTATAAGGGAGAAGTACCAGAGAAGAAGCTGTTAGAATAAAACTTACGGTTACATCTAGCAATTTCAACTGTAAAATGATGCGACCTTATTACAAATCTAGTACTGCACTTATATTCGTAAAGTCTCGCCACCAATAAGAAAAATTACCACGAAATATTAATAGAAAATGCACAGGGAAGCTACTTTACGGGAATGTGCCTAAAAGCCAAAGTGCCAGGTTAGGACCGATGACATTGCAGATTCTTCTCTGGAATCTTATCTCACACTCAGATTACGTTTAAGCTTTAAATTTTTTTTTTCATATTTAAAGTGATCAATTATGGCACTTATTTATGTAGGATACGTTATTCAATAGCTGGAAAAAGAACGTTTAATCGTAATCTGATAGAAATGTCTCCCTTTACTGACGAAAGATTTATCCCAAAGAAACTTTAGATCACAAAGTGCTATTTTTAAGTGTATATAAACATACATCAATTTCTCATACATAAAAGGAAATGGATTCGATCGGCTCTTCACACACAGGCAAAGTCATCGTATAATTTATTCGTATCTGTGTTTCCTAATAATATTTTTTTCTTTAGTCTTGGCCAAAATCATGATATATTACCATTCGCCATTTCAAGATAACGAGTATTTTTTAATATGTTCCTTGCAAAATAATTCGCTTATAAAAAGCGTTAACTCTTTTCTCATTGTTTCCCAACCCAATATTATATGCAAATATATGCAAGATCAGCCAGTCCCCTCTATTTGAAGAAAAGCAATTGCACCTTCGTTCCCAACGGAATGTTCAGTCTGCTCCACAGGACATGATTTTACGCATGGATTTCAAATGCGTGGGTTGAAAATGTTGCTTTCGGCTTGTATGAACTGCAGGGAATTTACATCATCGACGTTCAGTTTTTGTATTTTTTATTCGCAACATTTTAAGTCGGTAATCGTGGATGGACGAAGAATGAAGAAGCAAACCAGGTAAAGAATAGAATCTTTTAAGCGCTTCGCGTGATTTCAAGTTTTCCATCAAGATTTTTAATCGAACGTACTTGTGCTGAAACATCGTTGAAAATTCCATGATGGTTATAGAGAACGAGACAAGGACAGTGTTATCGTTCCTGGGTAGATTTGACGTCGGCTGGAAAAGAGACTGGACAGTTTATTTCACCCAATAAAAGGACCAAAGGTCAGTCATGGTATAAAGATTTAAAATCGGTTTAGTATTCTAATTTATATTATAAAGTGTGTTTTGTAAAGTACTATTTAACATTCCATGAATAATTGTCTCAGAGCACAGGACGTTTTTGCCTTAGAAACATAAACCTAAACCGGCTATGTTAACCGTTAAAATTCAAATTCTATGATTCAACGGAATACGATTGGTTGAATTTGTCCCTTCTTTCTTTATCTCACCTCCTCTTTTTAGCCTTTATTTCCTTTTCTTTTACTTTTTTTCGCCTTTTTCCTCTTATTTCCCTTCTCTCTCTTGCTGTTACTAATCACTTAGCTTCCTTTCTCTCTCCTTTCTCTTTTTTACCTTTTATGGGAAACTTTCCAATGACGGAAGTGGAAGATGTGCTTCGTTAAATGCATTTCGAAATAAAATATTTTAGTAGCATCGTGTTTTCCCACCTGATGAAATGTTAATTTTTTTAACGTTGAAACAAGATATACACTTTTGTAGTGGGTATGTACATGTTCTAATGTAACGCTGCTTAATAAATAAATATTTATTGTTCTATTTTTGTATTGAGCCCTGTTTTAAGTTAATGTTTTGAACGCTGAAATCTTATACTTCATTCTTTTACATTTGTATATATATATATATATATATATATATATATATATATATATATAGATATAGATAGATAGATAGATAGATAGATAGATATATTGTGTATATTTAGGCAGGAATTTTTCATTGATGCGTGTTTCATGAAATAATATAGACAAGTTTTATTTATTTATTTTAAGTTCCTTTCATATTGTCTGATAAGTTTAATAACATTATCATTGAAAGACGAAAGGAAATCACCATATTGATACATGTTTAAATCCAATCTAAGCTTTCGGCTTACATAAGCCATTATCAAAGATGACAATTCCAAAGATGACAGTTGGTATAAACAGTTGAAACCTAACCTGAACAAAATAAACTACGAAATGTCCACAAATATTCTTAAATGCCTATAAATGATAACAGAAGCGATTGGTTTATACCAACGGCTTCCCATACTTAATACTTCTCGTTTTCACTCTCGCGTGATCATGTGTGGCGTCACGAGCTGCGACGCGATTCTCGCTTCCGCGTCTCGTATACACGATTTTATCGTTGCTTTGGAATTTTTCATGCAACAAAAACAGACTATCATTATTGTTTCGTCCGTGTATTGGTTGATATATTGAAATGTAATTGTCATCCTTGATAATGGCTTATGTAAGCCGAAAGCTTAGATTGGATTTAAACATGTATCAATATGGTCATTTCTTTTCGTCTTTCAATGATAATGTTATGAAGCATATCAGACAATATGAAAGGAACTTACTTGAAATAAATAGACAAAATATATATTATTTAATGAAACATGCATCAATGAATATATATATATATATATATATATATATATATATATATATATATATATATATATATTTTACAGACGAGCATTCACGTTAGAACATAAGTCCCTGTTTATGTTTTTATATGGTAAATATATTTAAATTTGTCGCGAACAAATAACATAATATAAATAATTATTGCCAATTACAAAAGCAATAATAATGAAATCATGTTAAAGAGGAATATAATCAAAATAATAAAAAAAAACCTGCAAATAGAGTAAATAGGACAAATTTAAAAATAATGATGGCAATAACTAAAAATTCTAGATTTATCGAAATAGGCACATATTTAAAATAAAATTTATATTGCATTTTAAGTTATTTTTGTAAGAAATTTTGCAATTATAATTTTTCCCTGGAACGTTAAACTAATGGTAATTGTGAATGACAATTGTTATGATTCAGTATTGCTTCCCGTGTTCAACTGAAAATTATAGTGACAACTGAAGGATCAATATTGAAATTTTTAAAGTGAATCAGCAGGAAGCATTTTGGCGGACATTTTTTTTCGATCATACAACAAATTTCTTCATGGCCGACCGCCTGCTTGGCTGGGCGCGAGTTGTTTACCGACAAGGATATTTCTGGATGGAAAAATTGCGACTGGTTTCTCACATTATTCGATTCAATGGTCGATATTTTATGAAGGAAACATCATGCCAGGAAATGGATTGTGTTAAATATGTAATTTGTCTCAATTTAAATATACATGATTGTCTACAGAAAAGACATCTTTTTCCATAGAAAATATCTCTCTCTCTCTCTCTCTATAGAGAGAGAGAGAGAGAGGAATGCATGATCAATTATTGCCTATAAACAATAAATACAAAAATATCTTCGTATAGATACATATATCCAAATACAAAGAGCCAAGTACACACATATGATGGAGCTTCGAGGAATGTTTCTAAATACACAAAAAATGGCAAAATCTATCTATTTCCCTAATAATCTATCGATGCATGCAACTTGTTTGATAATAATAATGATAATAATAATTTATCTATCTATCTATCAATATGGCTATTTTTGTAGTGATTTTATATAATATTTATGTTATAATTTTTAAATAAACAATTATATATATATATATATATATATATATATATTGTTAAATATAACAGACGATGAATGTCTATTATGTTTGGTCATGAGCTGTTCTAAACTCTGTATATTTGCTTTAATTTCGGGTGAAAATAAAGACAAAGATGTCCAACATTTGGATATTTGTTTAATAAGCTGTTTATTGATCTCAGGTTTCGACTCAGATGATCCATCTTCAGAGTGGTTATATGGACATTTAAACAAAGGTATTCACCATCAAAGATGATATTCTGTTATGTTGACATAGAAGAATGCTATACGACATTTATCGTCGTATAGCGATCTTCTATGTCAACGGAATAGCAGAGGCAGATAGTAAGTTCATGATGTGGTTCTGTGACGTCGTACAACGTGAGAGATCGGAATGTTAACAACAGAACCATATGTTTATAGATGCAATGTAATATGCTGTGACTAGTTTGAAATATAATTCTATGGAATATGGGTTGATTTGATTTTATGTAGATTGCCTTTAATATCTGAAAGATTTTTTCTACTGTGTGTACGTGTGAGTATTATTGTGTTATCAACTAGTATTTGCCTAATATTATATACATGGCTATGTAACATACATATGATGTCTAATAGAATTAAGGTCAGAAACGAGACAGGTAACTCTTCGTGGTTGTAGTAAACCAATATATGTAGTGGGTTATTATTACTATCAAAGATACAACGGGCATGTAAAATGATATACTACAATGTTCTTTGTTTTTGTGTAGTAGAAGATTTAGTTGTGTGTTTGTTGGGTTATTAATGACTTCAATTATTTAATTTTTTTTATAATATATGATAAACATAATATATATATATATATATATATATATATATATATATATATATATATATATATATATAAGCAAATATATGGATATAGATTATGCTGTATTAATGTTAAAAATAAAGACATTAATATAGCATAATTGCATATTAAGATTTTTGTTTGTTTTTTCTGTATATTTTTCTTCATACTGTCGGATCTATATCCATATATTTGTTTACAAACTGTCTACTAGAAATACAAACCTGAATTTACTTTATAATATGGAAGACTTCAAGCTTGTACGAAAATATAAGAATCTATTGATCAAGTAAAGAAAGGATTTATTAACGAACTGTTTTAAAATTGTTCCATCATGCCTGTCTGATATTTTGAAATCATTTTTGATTTGCTTTGTAACGTGGAGGACTTCAAGCTTGTATGAAGATATAAGAACCTATTGATCTCTGCGTATTCCTATATCAACGGAAGGGATTTCTTGTACTGTTTATATAAAATAGTTCAATCGACTTTTTTAATATTTTAATATTTGGAAATCATCTTCGAATACGTTTTCACAACATCGCCCACGTGACGACGACGGGATCATATTTAAACGGAACGCTGATCTTATATAAAAATTTCAGTTATCTGTTTGGATTAGTTGTGCTCTTATGTCCATCGTCTTTTCATGGTGAATGTTATATGTTCTAATGTTAATTATGTTTAATGAAAATGTTCTGAAGATGGTCTAAAATAGACCGAAACGTCCGACGTTGACTTTATATTAACATTAATACAGCATAATTGCATATTAAGATTTTTGTTTGTTTTTTCTGTATATTTTTCTTCATATATATATATATATATATATATATATATATATATATATATATATATATATATATATATATATATATATTTCAAATTAATTTCTTCGTAGATTGTTTTAACATTTAGATATTTATCAAACCTTAACCTCCCAAATATGCACGTTAAAGTAACGCGAACTGACAGCGTCTAAGAATTTGAATGAAACCTGTCGTAATTTATTGGGGTTGTTGTAACTTCTTCCTTTAATGTCGTTCTTATCATTCACCCCTAAGCCATCTATATCTAGAGACGAGACGCGTTAAATTTGAGCAACATCCAGCCGACACACTGGGGTTAAAAATAGGAAACTGAAATGATACATATGACACACTCATATCCTCTCTCCCACCTCACTCCCTCACTTCGTTAATTTTACGTAGACTTGATGAGGTCCGTAGAAAACGTGTGAATTTCTTTTCACTTTTCATTTCAGTTTTTGGAAGTAAAGTCTGATGATCCAGAACCCTGTTAAAGGGGTTATGGTGAAATAGCTTATTACATGGAATCTTAACGTGGTCTGTCTTTTATTCAAACACAGTGGTCGGGCTTATGCGCATATCACCCAGTAGAGCCTCCGTTCTAGGGACGGAATCAGGTATGGGTACACAAGATGAGTCGAGTGTGGAGTTAGAAGATAACTTCGGAGAAAAGCGTTGAACCTTATCTTCTTGGACCATTATATTCTTGTACATTTCTTCCGAAATGAACTACGGACAATTTCTGACCTTTCCACCTAGTATGTTAATGATTATTCCTAATTTGGAAAGGTCGATCATTAAAATTATATCAACCCAAAATGTTTGTTGTGTTTAATAGGACTTTAAATAAAGAATATTTGCTACTTAACACACACAGTATATATATATATATATATATATATATATATATATATATATATATATATATAGATAGATAGATAGATAGATAATGGTTTCGTCGGCTTCGACGTATGAGGATCTGACAGCTTATTGATTCAGTTAAGAATGTTTGTGCGATAATCTTAAGTAGCATTTAAGACCCGCTAGTGATTTACAAAGGAGATCACATATGGAGCAAATGTGAGAATTGTGAGATGAGATCACTGTTAGATTGGCTGACCTTTTAGAGCTTGCTCTCGCTTCTTGAAGAGGATTCAGTCCACTAAAACACGTTGATCTCCATTCTACCCGCTCCAAGGCTAAGCGCTCAAGGGTGTTATGTGGTATATTGACTGCTGACAAGCTGCTTTTCAGCTTGTCTTTGTAGCTTAGTCATGGGCGTCCTACATTCCTCTAGCTCTGATCTAACTGTTAGGATCTTGGGTGTCCTGTCATCAGACATTCTCAAGACATGACCAGTCCACCGTAACTGAGACTGCATGATAAAAGTCTCGATTCCTCCAATATTACACCTGTTAAACAGGTCTACGTTAGATGTCATATATATATATATATATATATATATATATATATATATATATTTAGTTTATGAAAAACTAGGTAATCCGTATGGGTAAACCTAAAGAGGATAAAGTCCAGAGAGCTCAATGTTATGAAAAACTAGGTAAAACTTAAAGTAAAGTCTGATGATCCACTCCTTTTAAAAGAGCTGTGGTGAAATAATTTATTACATGGAACCTTAAAGTGGTCTGTTTTTATTTAATATATATATATATATATATATATATATATATATATATATATATATATATATATATATATATATATCACATATGCCATTTTTCCAATATTGTGTGGATGGGTTCAGAAAGCTAAGTCAATGATCTGAAGTAGCCTCCAGGTGCATTTCATCAATTGTTGTCTTTACTCAGTCCAGTTGGGTACAATACTTTTTTAAAAAAATTCAATGTCTGCTTTAGAGAAAGAAACGCATAATACAAGATTGCATTAAAATTCCACCAGATACAAAGCATTAGCTACTTCGGATGCCGACCAACTTTTGGAGTGCTTAAAAGTAGCTCGCAAGTCAGCGTTCTTTGCAAAAATGTAGCCATTTTTATTCTAAGTAGAATATCGGAGATGGGAATACGGACCATTAATTTTTTAAATGTTAAATCGTAAACCAGGCGAACATCTTAGCGATTCACGTATCAAAGTGTTTTCAATTATCTTACAACGTTCATATGTGAGTATGTCTGCAATATCTTGTGTCGTGTAAGCTGGATCATTTTTAATAATCGTTTTTATTTGGTTATTATCAACAATTACAGGCCCACCGTAACGTTCTGAGTTTTCAAAATAATGATTTCCAATTCTGAACTTTTCAAAATACTTTAAAAAATAGTACACTTAGCTACGGCACCATAACATTAAACGGTACTTATGTCTTTATGATTTAGAATGTTTGTTTTTTTTTTACTTTTACAGAAATAAAACGGCATCAAATGACGAATCACACACACACACACACACACACACATATATATATATATATATATATATATATATATATATGATATAATAATGGAATATGCGTACACCTGTGTTCCCCCTCACTGGAATGTGATTGGCTGGTGTCCGTCATAAATACCGACGGACGTTTAGGAGAGTCAAGAGAGCCTTAGTCTGAGAGTTAAGTCTATAACGACGCCCATTGAACTACGCCATTGATCTACACTTCTTACCTGCGACTACGACGCGTACTAGTCGATTACTGCTACCATATTCTACTTGGTTATAGCCAAAACCACTTAGCTACTTCGTTCAAATATATCCCTTCCCGGGACATATCAATATATATGAAGAAATATACTCTTATGGTGTGCTATATTTATGGGATAAAGTGCTCAATATCAGAGATAAAAGTGAACATTGAAGTCAACACTTAGAGGCAACAGGCTGTTTCGTGCTAGACTCAATCATCAGGCCATCGATTGCGTCTAGCATGAAACAGCTTGTCGTCGCCTCTAAGTGTTGACTTCAATGTTTACTTATATATATATATATATATATATATATATATATATATATAAAATAAGAAGGTCCCAAGAGAGGATGCTATAGAGGCACACCGAAGAATAAGTGGTCAATGCTATATTAAATGGCTGGTTTTTAATATAATTTAATTAATTTCCAGTCAGCAGTGACCGGCCACGACTTACAGTTTCATACGTTTTCACGCAATCATCAAGCGGTCGGTAACTGCTGTGTTTGAAAATGGGCAATCCAAGACGTTAGAATTGTAGTTGAAACGTGCATACAAAGCACGACCCAAATAAGCATACCGAGGTGCTGGGAGAAAAATGCCCATCCGTTGAGGATGAAAAAAGTTGTGGTTTCGCAATTATTTTGAGAGAAATAAAAGCATAAAAAAGTTCACAGTTAAAATAAAAGAGTGCTCGATGCCATGGGGAATAGTAGGAGCTATGTAAAAGAGCACACTGCTTATAGCAAAATAATGCTCAACAATACCCGCTTCTCAGAGTCCTCTATGGCATTAATAAAATAAGCATCTCCTAAAAGTAGCTGCTAGAGTCACATCGGGGAAACCTAGTTCAGGGCCTAGGAGAGATTAGTTCGTGTTTGCATACTACACTTTTAACATCTTGGAATTGCCTGAGGGGTATAAAGTGTTCATTTTCATATACAACTGTTAGCGAGAGCCTGATGATTGTGTAAAAATGTATAAAACTGTCGTGGCCGGTCACTGCTGATTGAAATTTATATATATATATATATATATATATACAATCTCTGACGTTATTTTTCAGTTAAAAAATATGAAAATAGCGTTTCTCTACATTCCAGTTGCTAGGTACATTCTGTTTTTGTTTTTATTAGTTACTTTGTTCATTTGATTTTATTTTCGTATTTTGCTTTGATAATGTCCACATTGGACGAAACGCGTCAGCAATTACCAGTTTTCCTATTGTCATTTTTATTCATAAATATATATATATATATATATATATATATATATATATATATATATATTCATATATATGAGTTAAAGATTAAATGCATATCAAGTATGTTTTAATAGATATGGCGACAAAGATGAGGACAATAGTCCGAATAATGTAAAGAATGTACATAATACCTCATCTCAGAAATATAGACAGATACTGACGAATCAAAAAATAAAGGATTTATTCTAACAGTTGGAAAAGAACATTAGATATCGTTTCACATCCAATGGTGAAGAATGGCATAAAATTATTGAATAAATAACGGTCCTAATTTAACGTTTTTCGATAAAGGAATCAAAATCATTTTATAACGTTTCAGAAATTAGTCATGATTTGGAATTATCTCAAGCAGATTAAAAATCCGTGAATGACAGTCTGTGTGATAAACTAGAAATAAACACGCAGGGGATTCAAATTCAATATTAATATCTGAGAATGCCACGTGTAAGAAATTCAAATAAGATTACGAAAAGACGAATGTATGTAATTGAAGAAGATCATATCTCGAGTCTGAGAAAAATAAAGTGATGCTCCGTATTCGTATTTGAAAGCGTTTGTTCAGATATATGCATATATGGATGCCAGCAAACGAGAGGGATAGTAAGCGGGGGAAATGTTGCTTAGAGATAAAAAAAAAAGGAAGGATTTTATGGGGATAGATGATTGCGAACATTCTGAAGAGACACATTAAAGAAAAAGTACGAGTTTAGCGTTGATAGCCAAAACGGTAATGGACCCATGAAATTCGCTAAAGATATTTAAGTTCGAATCTTGCCGGGGGTTTGCTCATTTTTTTTTTTTTTTTTTAATTAGGTTGGTGCAAAAATAATGACGTAATAATTCTTACGTCATTATTTTTGCACCATAATATCTATACTGTTTCATAAGGATCCTAGTTGGCAGTATTGACTTCTATGTTCACTTTTATTTATATATATTTATATATATATATATATATATATATATATATATATATATATATATATATATATATATATATATATATATATATATATATATATATGTATGTATGTATATATGAGTTAAAGATCAAATGCAGAACAAGTATGGATCTGAGTCCATTCAACAGGATCATAAAAAATGTGAAACGTATATCAATCTAACATATTTCACTTTTATTATGGCTTCGAAGCCAGAAATTTGGTATTTTCAATTTTGTTTGTGCCGATACTCATTGACCAATCATGTATCAACTATCTTACTTTTTATGTTCCCTGTTCTTTCAGGGCGTAGGCGATCATGGCTCCCCACCTCCCTTTATCCCTTACAGCTCTCAACAAGTCCCTTCCCTCTGCTTCCTCCCGCGTACAATCTTCTGTCATCCACCTGCTCAACCCCGCCAGGTATGTCACACGTTGTTTTCCCTTGTCTCTCTTTCTCTCTATTCGAACCGTGAGTATCAGATTCTACAGGCCCTCCTTTCTCATTACGTGTCCCAGAAACTTTAGCTGCCTCTTGTTGATGTTAAGTAAAAGCCTCCTTCTTGTTTGCAAACTCTCTAAACCTAATCGTTGCTCGCACGCTCGGTCCATGATATCATTAGCATCCTTCTGTAGAATCACATCTCTGTCGCCTCGAGTCTCTCTTCTTCATCTTTGAGGAAATCGTTCAACATTCGATGCCGTAAAGAAGGACAGATGACACGAAACAGCTCAGGATTCTTTTCTTTTTTTACCAAATAAATCCGGATTTATTCCGGATCTTTCCAACGGCATTATCCCAAAATGAACGAAATGGAATCGACCAGAATCTGAAATCAGCACGCCGATAAACGTTATGCTCTCCACAGCGCTAGATACGAACAGTGTAAACAGAGATAGGTAGATAGACAGACAGACAGTTCTGAAAAGACTGTAAGAGACAGACAGACAGACAGACAGACAGATAGATAGATAGATAGATAGATAGATAGATAGATATAGATAGATAGATAGATAAAATCTGAATAGATAGATAGATAGATAGATAGATAGATAGATAGATAGATATGAACGATGAATGGACCCAAAAAATAAAGACACTTTTCTGAAAGCTTAACAGAAATTAGTGACGATGCAAGACATGAGTAACAAATATCATTGGCAAAGAAGAATTATTTGTTAGCATTTTTCCATTCAATAATGGTCAAATAGAAAAAAAGAAAGAAAGCAAGAAGGAATAAAAGAAAGAAAGAAAGAAAGAAAATATGCGTGATGCCAACGGACGTGACGGTCCGGGACTGGGGATCGGGGAACACCCGGTGGTGATCATATCTGCCGATAATTGCTGGTAAATGCGTAGTGAATTCCTTGCGAACAATGGGAGAGGAGAATGATTTGCTGTGGTCGGTTGACGATGTGCAAATTACGCCTAATTTTATTGTGAGAAGAGAAAATATGGCAAAGAAACAAGTGAAAAACTTTTTGCTATTTTTTTTTGGAGGGGGGGGGATCTGTGAGCATGTTTCCCAGGGGAGAAACGATCATCGATATATGGATGCATTTCGAACAGAAAGATTTGCACAATTACAGAGACATGTGCACACACACACACACACACACACACACACACACACACACACACACACACACACACATGCATATGCATGCATATATACAAACACACAGACAAAAAGAAAGAGAGGCGCAAATAAACAAACACGCTCAGACACACAAACACGAATACAGAAACACATGCACGCGAATGCATACACACACAGACATGTATGTGGAAGGAATTTAACTTATAAATATATATTTATATTTTGCATACATTTAAGCATATATATATAATCGAAATTGCACTTTGCTGAAATAATTTGCATGTTCGCATCGTCCGTAAATGGTCAATACACACACACACACACATATATATATATATATATATATATATATATATATATATATATATATATATATATGTACAGAATTTGTGCATGTGTCTTGTGTCTATGATTTTATAAAGAAACAAAAAATGTGACCAATTAAGCTTATATTTACTTCACACTATATATATATATATATATATATATATATATATATGTGTGTGTGTGTGTGTGTGTGTGTGTGTGTGTGTGTGTGTGTGTGTGTGTACTCATAACTATGAATCTTCATATAATTTATTCCTATATTTATATATACAGTAGCGTCCAAAACTAAGGGACAAAATTTTAAAACCTAATATTTGTGTGTATATATATATATATATATATATATATATATATATTATATATATATATAGCATTTTTAATATTATATATATATATATATATATATATATATATATATATATATAAAGAGAGGAAGATTAAGTTAAAGAAATAGACAGATAGATAGATATGCATATATATTGCAATATTTATGCTGCACATGTGAAAGTAATATTTTCACAAATAGTAGGCGCATGTATAGTAAATATGTTTAACTGCAAATGTCGCTTGTCGCACATACTCAAACAGAATTCAGAACTGCGGAAATTCAAAATAACAAACCTCAACACGATTCTCTTGATAATTATTTGGTGAAAATAGCACAAGTTTTATTTATGCGTTTTCCAATTTACAGATGCAATAAATAATTTGTTCTTTACTACATTTGCATTTTTCATGCTCGCTTAAAATCCGCGTATATGGAGGTAGTTTGTGCATGGCTTCGATTCAAATAAACGAGTAAATATATATTCTCCAGAAAATTACTACTGCACACACATGCATATAGGGTGCGATATCTAAATTGTTATATTTTTAATTTTGCACCTGCACGTTGTTTTTTGTTTGTTTGTTTATTTTGTCAACTGCGCAGTATAGTAAGATCTAAAAGAGCATCATGACGTAATTTTGGAAATTTCGAAACGGTACTACTTGCTATTCGCACCGGAAGCTCCAACACAAACATTTCAGAGTGTTTGGGTGTCAATCTGTGCAGAGGATTCAAAGAGGGGCTGACATATCCGGTCAGCATCATGGTGTCTGTCGGGATCACCAGTTATGGCGACGTTATACCTCCATTCATCTTCTCACAGGGTCATAAAGACACAACACGGAGGCCTACATCACGTACCTTTAGGAGATAGTACTGCTCTGGGTCAAAAGAATGAAACAGGACCCTGCACCATTCGACACAGGAAGGAGAATCCAGTCATGTCTGTCAGATAATTTCTGCGATCATATCAAACCTTACATTTGGCTACCTAACTCCTCATATATATATATATATATATATATATATATATATATATAATACGATTTCTCGAACATTCAGGCCGGTAGAAGAAAATAAATATACTGTTTAATAAATAAACGAAACGCCTGCTCAAATACCAGTATCCAATAAAAATAACGTTTAAGATATATATATATATATATATATATATATATAAAACAGACTATCGCAGTTGGGTGTTGACTTTAATGTTTACTTTTATATTTATATTCGCCCTATCCCTGATATTGAACACTTTAGTCCATACATATGACATACCTTAAAAGTATATTTTTATCATATATATACATATATATGTATGTGTGTGTCTCATGGTTCA
>CAHIKZ030000006.1:2415000-2430000 GCA_903632075.3 Acanthosepion pharaonis | reverse complement strand
GTTTTTATACTTACCTGTTTAGAAATGTTGATCTAATTCTTGTCCTTTTCATCGATGGCGACGATGGGCAACGGAAAATAAGACACAGCGACACTCATAGCTAAAACAACCAATGCATGATCGGCACGGTCTTAAATAACGACCTCAGTAACAGAATACTGGAGTGTCATCCACCGTGGGGTAGTTGCGTCTTTGTCTAGCCTCTACGCCGTCCTGGACCCTATTCTCTTCATAACTCTTTGCTCCAGCGAAAACAACAGCTCCTCGCCCAACTCGATCCCAGACAACTGCATCCTAGTTCGCAAAACTGATTGAAAATTCCGTCATGAACGTTTTACAGTGGTTCTTGAAGCGAATCCTGGGTTGTCCAACGTTACGCGAGCCCTCACACAGTCCCCCAATTCAGTAATCATTTGGGAATTCTGGAGTTATCCATGCGCGTTGCCAAGCCACCTGAGATGCTGAGACCCCAGGATGGGTTAGAGTTACTGAATGCCTGCTCTTTTGAGCACTTCTGTATCCGGGACCCTATCTTAATATTTATATTTTAAAATATTTCTTAAACATCTCCTGTGAAAACTATTTAACCTATTCTCAGCATACAAGGTCCACGTCTCACACCTGTAAAGGTGTTTTTTGAGGACGCATGTTTGGTAAATTAGAATCTTGGATTTTTATCTTAGGTTTATCACCTTCTCAGGCTCTTTTCACTAGTTTTTTTTTTTTTTTTTTTAAATGCAGCTGTGGCATTTCCTATTCTGCTTGTCAATTTTTCATCCATAAATGTAATGTTATGGTGGATCCCAAGGAAACAAACTTGGTTTGGTGTGATTTGTTTTGTTTGACGGCATATCAACCTCAATGGGTTATTTAATGCCGACAAAATTTTTATTGTTGGTAATATTTTTTTTTCTAAAATCTGTTTCTGGTAATATTTTTTTTTCAAAAATCTATTTCTGGTAAGAATTTTCTTCCAAATATGTATATGTAAAATGTATTGATGATAATAATTTTTACACTTTCAAATTATTTTGATCCCAGTTTGGAGGTTAACTATTTGCCTATAGCTGGGACCCTCGCAGGTGCTACTACTCTGGGTCAGGGTGAACGTGAGAAGACCAGCAATTATGAGGTGGGACCACGCTCCTCAAAGCCTCCTGATCAGAGGCTTTGCTGTTGGACGTAGTTTATCGTCTTACCCTGGACGCAGATGTAGTTTATCGTCTTAACCACTACGCGAATGCAGTTTATCGTCTTACCTAGAACGCTGACGTAGTTTATCGTCTTACCCAGGAGGCGGATGTAATTTATCGTCTTACCCAGGACGTGGATGCAGTTTATCGTCTTACCCAGGACGCGAATGTACTTTATCGTCTTATCCAGGACGCTGACGTAGTTTATCGTCTTACTCTAGAGGCGGATGTATTTTATCGTTTTACCCAGGACGCGGATATAGTTTATCTTCTTACCCAGGACGCGGATATAGTTTATCGTCTTACCCTGGAGGCGGATGTAGTTTATCGTCTTACCTAGGACGCTAAACAAACTTATCTACTGTTTTCTTAGATTTACCGCCAAGAGTTATCTCTGGTGGTGTGTTTGTCCCTTGACGCTGATTGTCATCCCGAAGAGATCGCATGCTTCCCCTAGACGATCGACTAGTCTTTGAAGTTCGATTCCACTGTGCCCCATTGTTGCAGCATCACCAGCGCAAAGCAATTCTTTAATCACCTCTCCAGTCGTCAATCGTTTCGACTTCAGTCGTTTTACTTCAGTCTTTTCAAATTGAAAGGGGTCCATCGGACCCAGCTTTAAGGTAAACTTCATCCTCGTCCCCCACAAAAGCATGACGGAAACAAAATAAATGGCAAATTAAAGTGGGTGCCATGACGCAAACCTATTCCATGCCACTCCACATCTTCAGCAAATCTGATGCATTCCCATCGCATTGAATGCGTGCATTCATGTCCTCATGCAAAGAAATGACCAGCTGAAAAAGAATAGGTGGACAACCGATTTTTTTCAGTAGCTTATAGAGATATTTCCAGCTGGTCAAAATCAACAAAGGCGATGATGAGTGGTTTTTTTTTGTTTTCTTAAGTTTTCCTGCAACTGGCTTAGTGTAAAAACCATACCAATCTTTTAAGAAGTGGGTACAATCCAGACTGTCTCTGGCAGAATGCGATCAGCCAACCTTGTAGCGATTTCAGAAGGACCCCAGCGAAGATCTTACCATCAACGGAAAGAAGAGATATCCCCCTGTAATCATTCCAGTCACTCTTGTTACCCTTAAGTCGAATCAGATTTTTAAAAGTTAGACGTTAAAAATATAACGCGCCTTCCGTTCTTTATATGTAAATAAAATATTCCCTGCATTCTCTGAATATGAAGTTTTCTGATAAGAAAATTAATAATTTTTCTTTTCAGAAAACTTCATATTCAGATTGAAAAAATTACAGGTAATTTAACAGAGAAGATTTTTGGTATGAAGGATTTTTAATTTGCTTCTTGTTTTCTAATCTTACTCTTGCAAAAGAGGTCAGTCCATAAATGTTTCTTTATTACAATTGTAAAATTGAAATTTAATAATTGTTCAAAATAACAGGTTAATATTTATACAAACTGGAGAGCTTTGAATTCTTCTCTTTGAATTATAGTTCCAAGAAAAAATATACGATAAATACTGTGGTCGCTTAAGTTTAATATATAATTGCGTAGTGAGAACTGGTATTTCAGCATCTATTTTATCTATCTATCTATCTATCTATCTATCTATCTATCTATCTATCTATCTACGTTTGTCCTTATCTATTTGTCTATCTAGATTTTTCCCTATCTCTCTCTAACGTCTATCTATCTGTCTATCTATCTATCTATCTAAATGTGTTCTTATCTATCTATATGTGTCATTATCACTCTATCTATCTAGCTGCGTTGTTATCTATCTATATGTGTCCTTATCTATCTACCTATCTATTTCTATATGTCCTTATCTATCATAATGTATAGGGACAACTTATAATGCCTAAACCATGAATAAATAAAGTAAGTGAGAAAGGAAAAATAATTAAAATGTAATTCAAATAACGATAGATGAAAATAAAAACATTCAGACGTTTAAAAAAAACGTTTTTTTTTTTCTCGTTAACATAAACTACATCCGTGTCCTGGGTAAGACGATATCTATCTATCTATCTATCTATCTATCTATCTATCTCAGTCTATTTCCATGAGGACCTGGCAGCAATATGTTAGATAATATAGAATTGTCTTTTCTCTGACATGTTTTGTAGGTGGTCTAAGAATAAAATCTAGATTAGCTCAATTAAACGGAATTTACGTTAAGCCTCTGAACGCTTGAATATTTACTTTACATATATCATTATAGAAATTATATTTGAGCCATTTTTATCGTTTAAGTACCCCTATGCATTGTTTCTGTACTTATTTTGTAAAGAAAGAGGAATAAATTAAAATAAACCGGTCGTATATTAAATGTACGGGACTCTAGGATCGTGGCACTTTCAATGAATCTTTGTTTTTGTAAATTATATTCACGAGTTTCAACCAGTGAATATTTCACAGTTCTCCTATTTGAAAATTTCTGATGAAACTTAATTCTTCAGTTAATGATTGAATAAGCTCAGGGCGAGTTATTCGACAATAAAATATCCGTATGATTTCCCCCATAGTCATTTTTTTTAAATATTTGAGCTTAAAAACTTTAACAAAATATTGAAATAACGATCATAAATATGAATGTTGATCATTAGTTTAAGAAGTGGGCACAAATGAAAAGATTTGAATTTGACAATTTGTTTTTCCATTTTACTTAAACAAAGGTTAACCACTTCCAGATTTCCTTTTTCTCTTTCATTTTCTCACTGAAACCTAGTAGCGTTTCTGATATTTCCTTTATCTTTCCACGCGTTCAAAACGATATTGTCCATTATTAATGAGGTACTAGCAGGAGACATTAAATACTTCTATCTATCTATCTATCTATCTATCTATCTATCTATCTATCTATCTATCTATCTATCTCAATCTGTTCATATCTGTTCATATCTATCTATCTCAATCTGTTCATATCTATCTGTCTATCTATCTCAATCTGTTCATATCTGTTTCTATCTATCTATCTATCTATCTATCTATCTATCTATCTATCTCAATCTGTTCATATCTATCTATCTATCTATCTCAATCTGTTCATATCTGTTTCTATCTATCTATCTATCTATCTATCTCAATCTGTTCATATCTGTTTCTATCTATCTATCTATCTATCTCAATCTGTTCATATCTATCTGTCTATCTATCTCAATCTGTTCATATCTGTTTCTATCTATCTATCTATCTATCTATCTCAATCTGTTCATATCTATCTATCTATCTATCTCAATCTGTTCATATCTATCTATCTCAATCTGTTCATATCTATCTATCTATCTATCTAAATCTGTTCATATCTGTTTCTATCTATCTATCTATCTATCTATCTATCTATCTATCTATCTATCTATCTCAATCTGTTCATATCTGTTCCTATCTATCTATCTATCTATCTATCTATCTATCTATCTCAATCTGTTCATATCTGTCTATCTATCTATCTCAATCTGTTCATATCTGTTTCTATCTATCTATCTATCTATGAAACAAAATAGCGTCTCTCATATTTTTGTCTTTCCAAGTCCATTATTCATAAGCTATCGGTAGGGTGTAACAGGCATGCGAACTAAGGGACTAACAAAAACATGGACAGGAACAATTATTATATGATTATTTTATTAAATTGGCGTTTCCCGAGTCAAAATTGTGATCACGGTGTTTTCGGTGGCACACAAGTGCATTGAGTGTGTTTATTTTAATTTCCTACGATTAATATATGACTGAGCTATGTCAGCTTAGTAATTAAAAAAAAATGTATAGGGACAATTTAGAATGTCTAAACCATGAATAAATAAAGTAAAAGTGAGAAAGGAAATTAATTAAAATGTAATTTAAATAACGATAGATAAAAAAAAGAAACATTCAGACGTTTAAAAAAAAATGTTTTTCTCGTTAACATATATTCTGTACATTTGAAATTAAATTATTTTTGCTCGAAACAGAATACTCAGCGAAACAAAGATTTTCACAAATTTTCATATGTCCTTTGTACCTTCCTCCCTTTCTCTGCATTTATTCCTACTTATATCTATCTATCTATCTAAATCTGAACATTTTTTTTCATTCTATTATTAAAATGTTGATATTAATATTTCTCTCTCGTTAAAGTCGTAACTCTACAGGGTGCGATGGGTAAATTGTCGCCATTTCATATTTTTCGTTTTGCGCATGCACGTTGTTTGCTTTTGATTTTGTCGACTGCAAACTACGTTAGGTTCAATCGGGCACCGTTTGTGACAAAAAAGAGCACCATGACGCAATTCACTTCGACAGAAATTTGGAAACGACATGCTGTACTACTTGGCATACGCACCGGAAGCACCAATGTGCACATGTCAGAGTGTTCGTGTGTCAATCTGAGGACAGTGCCGACGAAGATGCAGCAGCTGGGAAAACTCATTCTGATCGTTCTGATAAGGAAAGAGATCCCGATTTTTTTGGTGTGGGACACTCCTCACGAAGGCATATATCAACTGCTTAGAGTAGGTAGTGCTGTCCTGGGTCAAGTGAGTGACTCCTGGAGGAACCTATGCTTGCCAACAGGAATCTGCACCATGCCAGACAGAAATCATGGCTGTCAGACAGTTAGGCGGCCACACACCCCCTTACATCTGGCCACCTAACTCATGGAAGCGTTCACCAACTTAAACAAGGAACCCGTTCAGAAGAGTTGCAGGATATTCCCAAGTCGTCTGGAGAACGTAGTTGAAGCCAATAGCAAATTTCTTAAATAAATTCACTCTTTAGCTTTTAAGGATATTTTTGTGTAATTTTGGTAAATATATCTTTTAAAAGTAGACATTAGTATTATTTTCATTTTTCTGTAATTTATCTATCTATCTATCTATCTGGCTTAATCTGTTCATTTTTTTTTATTTTTCTGCTATATCCTTCTCGGTAATTTTCTCTTTATACGTCTCATGCTTTCTTATATAACACCGTCTATTTCATTCTTACTTGCCATCTATCTATCTATCTATCTATCTATCTATCTATCTATCTATCTATCAGATGCAATCTTCTGGATGGAAAGTTACGGATATTATTACTTAGTCCACTGCGTATTTGTCAATCTTCTTTTTGAAACCTTTGCAATATTCTTTTTAAAACGTTCATTTTTTTTCTACACGTTAATTACATACATGCTTATACACTGTAAACTCACATACAAGCAAGAATACATATTCAAGTAAACATCATATCCTATTATGCATTCATTATAATTGAAAGATTGTTTTAATGTACGTGTTTGGCTCATATTTTCTGAGTAATTCTTGCAGACATAAATTATCTATGCATACAAGATATAGCGAATATATACATACTCATATATTTATACAAGAATAGGAAATCGCGCTATATCTCAGTGTCAAATTTCGAAACATGGCTAATCTATCTTTATTTTGTCGATTCTATTCTCCCATTTGGTTAACACGCGAATATATATACAAAATGGCCGCAGGGACAATTTCGCTGTGTTGAAGTAATTTCATTCTGAATCTAAAATAGATACGTCAGGATAATAGTTTTGTAAATGAAGGTAATTTTTCTAATGATTATTTTATCTATTTTCTGAGTATATTAGTATTTCTTTTTTAAATGTAAACCTGAAGCACTTAAATTTAAACTTTTTAAATTGACAAAAGGCACGAGATTTGAATGCATTAGTTTAAATAAAAATAATATTCAAAACAATAGATGTAACACCTTAACAAGGTAGTAAATCAAGTTTAAAAATATACTGTAAACATTAAATAACGAATTGAAATTATTTATAAAGGAAATTTTATCAAAAATACAGCTTTTCGATCCATGATAGTGTATTTGTTCTGGATGCTCTACATTTATTTATTTATTTGGTTTATCAAGAGAAAAAGAAATGCGAGGAAAAACTATTTCCTTTTCCTCGATTCGGAAAAAGTGCTTGCTTAGAAACTGTTAGTTCTTTTTATATTCTTTGTTGCAGTCAGCACTAGAATCTAAATGCTTCCTGTTCATACGTTAAAGTTATCTCCCTTTTCTTACTTCAAAATGGCCGATGTTTGTGCGTAACTTAATCGCATCTACAATGGAAATCAATCCTCCCAAAATACACACACACACACATATATATATATATATATATATATATATATATATATATATATATATATATATATATATATATATATATCAGTGGTTGAGATTTGGCCAAAAAGTTCTTTATGGTTAATTTTTATTGCATTTTAAATCTTTAAATAAGAAGTTATGCATGGAAAAATACAATAAAAAGAAATAGATAAAACTTGTTGGTTGAGTTTTGTAAAACTTATTTAGATGAGCCTTTCTTCCTAAATGTGTATATGAATATGTGTGTGTGTGTGTGTGTGTGTGTGTGTAGATTATGAAATAATTATATGTATAAAACAGTACGTATAAATCTAAGCGAGTCTTAGAAAGGTTATGTATAATGCGCAAACATATATATATATGACTCACCGACTTTCTCATTCTGTCCTCGATAAATAGATACATTTTATATATATGCCAAAGAATGTGTTTCTTTTTCAATGCTCAATTATTATTTAATGTATTTACAACATATATATATATATATGTGTGTGTGTGTGTGTGTGTGTAATATATATATATATATATATATATATATATATATATATATATATATATTCCTAATTACTTTTCAGACTTGTAAGTAGTGAATTGCACGAACATTTTCCTTTTTCCATTTTTCTCCTGATTACATAACGTGACCCGAAACGAATTTTGATTAATGTCGATAATTCGCCTATGTTATTCTGTCGTGTATTTTTGTGTGTCTTTCAGTTAACCATTTTTATTTTCGCCTGATGTTTACCGTCCGCGAAAGTAAAGGTCCCTATTGAATATGAAACTGTTGGTAAGTGCTTTTACACGGTATTCACTTCGAATCATTTACTCTGATCTGTCCCTGCGTTGTACGCGCCGCTAATATTCATCTCATAGAAATTGAGCCGTCAGCTTCATATTCGATCACCTTTTCATTCGGGCTTCCGTATTCATTCAAACATTTCTATCAGAAGAGTTTTCAACTTCCACTCTAACCCGCCTCTCCCCAGTAATAATTATATGTATTTGCTCCTTTCTTTCATGTTGTTAGGATTTCTTTAACTTCTATTTTTCTACTTTTCTTTCTGATATTTTTCATTTTCATCGGCTTCTATTTTTCTTTTCATTTTTCTTTCTTAAATCGTCCCTTTCTTTTCCATTCCTTTCTTTTAGGCTTTATTTTTGCCTTTCTTTCTTTGTTTTTTCTTTCTTTTCTTTTCTTTTCTTTTCTTCTTGTACCTGTCTTTCGTTCATTCGTGGTTTTGTCTTTTTTGCTTCTTTCCACTGATATTTTCTAACTTCTTTGTTGCTTTTTTCTTCTCTCGCCCACGATTAACGGGCTAGTCTTGTAAACCATTGTGCAGCGTATTCCTTGCACACTGAGTACCCATTTGCAGGGGCCTTATGCCAGATGAAGCCTACTTCTATCAGACTTCATATTTTTTGCTTCGTAGATTCCTAACATTTCTTGAAATAACTTATATGCCTTCCATACTTATATTACAAATTATTATTATTATTATTATTATTATTATTATTATTATTATTATTATTATTATTATTATTATCTTATTTTACTTCTTCTTTTACGTCTTTTCTTTATTCCTTTTCTTCATATTTATTCGTCTTTCAGTCGTCTTATTCACGCCTCGAACTTTCTGTCTTCTTCCCAACTTTAATCATCCTTTGCGATTCCTCTTTAACTTCTTCTTTTTCATCATCATCATGATCATGATCATCATCATGATCATCATCATCATCATCATCATCATCATCATCATCATCTCCCTTCCCATCTTCTTCTTCTTCTTCTTCTTCTTCTTCTATCTTTTTTAAACTTGTTCTATCTGCTGTTGCTGTTCATCTTTGATCGTTTTTTCTTAATATTCTTCGTTTTTTTCTAACTTTAATAATCATTTTATTTCCTCTTTTTCTTTAATCAATCCTTCTTCTTTTTCTTCTTCTTCTTCTTCTTTACACCCAAATTTACCTCATGTTCCTCTTAGTTTTCCCCCTTTTTTCTACCCTCTCTAATCCTCGTATTTCTTTAACTCCCTTTTCCGCTGTTCCGCAAAATTTCCTACGTACATTTTTATCCTTTTCTAACTTGTAGGGCCGTTATCTGTCGATACCAGTCCTCTTTCATTATGGCTTAACACTTTTAGATTCTTTTTCATTTACATTTTGACCTAACTTATCTATTTTCTCTCTTCTTTACTTTTTCTTCTTCATCATCATCATCATCATCATCATCATCATCATCAGCTGCAGCACCAGTATCATAATGATTAAATTCCTTAAATTGATTTCCTTGTTTCTTCAACAATTCCTTTAAATGATTTTTCTATTTTTTTTTCTCTCTTAAACATATTTTCAGATTTTTCCTTTAATTCATTTCAGTTTCTTTCTTATAAGTTCATTTTGTAGGTTTTATTTCTCATAAATTAACCTACTATTGCGATGTTTGCTCTCTTTCAGTTTATCCATTTCTTTTTCTTAAGTATAGTAACTAGTTTTTTTTTAAAAAACAAAAAAAAAACAAATTGTTTCTTTCTTTGTTTCCTTTTTTTCTTTCTGTCGTTTTGTCTGTGATTTTCTGTTTTTTTTTCTTTGTTCTTTTTCCTTTTCTTTTCGCATGTCTATTTCCTTCATTTTTCTTGGATTCTGGTTTGCTTGGTTGAGTCTATAATTCTTCGATTATTTTTATTTTTTGTTTTATGTTTTGTTCTTATTTGTTTTGTTTATTTTTCATTGTTTTTTTTCTGTTCTTTTTTTTTTCTTAGTTTTGTCATTGTTTCCTTTTTTTCTTCGTTTCTTACTACTTTCTTTTTTTCATTTTTCATTGTTTATTTCTACATTTGTGTTTTTATTTCTTTGTTTATTTTTTCCTGATTTTTTTTATTTTTATTTCTTTGTATATTTTTTATTTTTTTATTTTTATTTCTTTGTTTATATTTGCTTTCGGTTTATTTTTCCTTTTTTCATTTATGTTTAATTTGCTTTCCTTCCTCTTTTTCTTTGTTGAATTTTATCTTTCTCCTTCCTTTCTGTTAGGTTGATAGTTTAATATTATTGTTATTTTTTGTACTTTTTTTCGTTGTTTATTTTATTTTATTATATTATTTTATTATATTATATTATTTTATTTTTCCTTTTGTTTGTTTTTCTCGGTTTCTTTCTTTCTTTTTTCTGTTTTTCTTTTTAATTTGTTTTTAATTATTCTTTCATTAATTTGCTTCTGTATATTTTTCTTCCTATTCTTCCTTTATTTTTTCATTTTCAATTTCTTTTTTTAGACGTTTCTTTCTTTCTTTCTTTCTTTCTTTCTTTCTAATTAATCGTTTTATTTATTTATGTTTTTTTTCTTTACTTTCATCTCCTATACTTTCTTTTTAATTATTTTAAAGATTTCCCCACTCTCCCTCTCTCTCCCTCTCTCTCTCTCTCTCTCTTATTCTATTTTCTTCTATACTTTTTAATCGACTTCCTTCTTTTCTTTTTCTTTCTTCTTACATTTTTACCTTCACCCTTTTGTCCTTTTCCCCTACTTGCTACTTCTTTACCTTCCTCTTCACTTAATCTCCTATCTTTCATACATCGAACCAGTTATCTCCATATCAAGTAGCAGAATACAACCGTCGGCTAAACGAAATGCCAATTACACTACGAAATTCGTTCCCTAAGGTTCGTGTCGCACATCACATGAGAATAACAACACGCAAACTCGTTTCCGAAAAGCCTGGTTTAATTATGCCAGTGGGGCATTTAACCCATCCGACCAACTCACAACACACAGCTCCCGACCGACACCTACACAAGTACAATCTGATGTACGAGAAACGTAAGCAATACAATCCAAAGTCATTAATATTTGTATAATAAGGTACACATTTGCAAAAGATAACAACATAGAAAATAAATATAAAAAAACATGGATGGAGATGGAGATGAAGGACCAGGGTTTGTTGGAGTTTCGACTATTCAGAGTTGAAAACACCGTGTTTGATCTACAAATATTCTTTTCTTTAAGGAGACACGGCAGATGACTCTGTTCACAACGAAAGGAACAGAACTGAACAATGAATCGTTCTGGGGCAAGTTTTTAGTGTACGTCATTTCTGTGAATATTTTGCAAGATTTATTTAATTTATACTTATTTTGTTGTATCTCTTGTTATTTATCTCTTTATTAAGGCACCATTCTTGACTCGCTCTGTGTTTCTTTCTTTCTTTCTTTCTTTGTTGATATTCACTCTAAGAAAGCACGCTCTTTAGGAATGATGGGCTGACAGAGAAAGTTTTCGAGATTTTTCTCTCGTTTTTTTCTATCGATAACTGTCTCCCTCATTCAACACATTTTTAATATATTTTTCCTTTCTATTTTTCGACTTCCCTTTTGTGGATAGACCTTAAAACTTTTCTTTTTTTTCTTTTTCTTTCGTTAAATAAGAAATATTTTTACGGGGTTGTGTGCAGTTATGCGAATACACCAGGTATTCAATCACAGGGTAACGCGTCAGACAGAAGTATAAGAGAAAGGCGTACGTCAGGGGTAATAATGGTGGTACATTCGTCTCATTGAAGCACCGAGCTAAATCTTTCTCAACTCAAACATGTTTACACGCACGCAAAGAGAAGAAAACAAATTAGTGTTAATGCGTACATATACGCAATCAATTAGATATATCTTTTATATTATTTAAGAACATATGTTCAAAGGTAAGTATGAATATGGTAATAATAATAGATAATTATATATATGTATATATTATATCATAATCTATGAATATATGCATGCACTTGTGAGTATATATATTTATACATACATATATATATGTGTGTGTGTGTGTGTGTGAGTGCGGATGTATAGGAAGAGATGGAAAGAAAGAGAGAGAGAGAGAGAGGATGAGGCAGTAATACCTCCCACATACCTGAAATGAAAACATTGTCACTAATATCTTACCATTATTTGGGAGATATATGTGTGAGATATATCTATCTCACCCAATATGCTGATAGATGTCTAATCAAACACGTGGATTCACTAAAATATTACGTTTCATTTATTATTATTATTATTATTATTATTATACATATATATATATATATATATATATATATATATATATATATATATATCAGTTAAGAAAAACTTGGTAATCCGTATGGGTAATCCCAAGGAGGATTTACAACAGTGGAAGCTTAAAGTGGTGTTTTTCTTTAAAATATTAACTCTGAATTTACATCAATTTCCATTTCAATTTTCGTTTCATTTTTCCAAGTGCTATCTGATGATCCGGCGTCCTTTAAAAGGGCTCTGGTGAAATAAATTATTATAATGGAACCTTAAAAATGGTCTGTTTTTCTTTAATATATATATATATATATATATATATATATATATATATATATATATATATATATATATATGTATGTATTTATGTATGTATTAGATGATGCAGTATAATTAATATTGCCAAGAAGTTGTCATACAAAGAATAAATTAGTAAAATTAATGTAATTAATGGCGAACTCACTTCCCTAACAGTTTTAATAACGCATTAACTTCCTAACCACTAGTTGAATGACGGGATCATTGTTTTTAAAAATTGTAAAATTGATTAGATGTTCCGTATGTTCCATATATATGCTAGTACTTTCGGTAAAACTTGTTAACATTTTCAGGCACGGATATTATATTTCCTTTTCAGGTAAATTCAAGTCACTTCCGAGACAAAAATAAATGTAATACAAGTCAAAAGATGTATTTTTAAAGTGTGTTATTATTAACAGTTACAAAATTTTGGAGCGTACAGTGTTGAATTTTGAAAATTTTAGATCCCAACATTTTTTTTTAATATAGTAATATGGCACTCCACGATTTTCTCTTATTTTTGTCGTAAGTGTTTTATCAGACAACGAGGTCCAATATCTAAAGCAATGTTCAAATGCTATATATATATATATATATATATATTCTCCCGTCGGGTTCGACGTATGAGGCTCAGGTAGAGCAGTTTCTAGGAAACTTAGATCCCGACACCGGCACATGAGATTCGATTATAGTGGTGAAGGCTTCGTGCAGGATGATCCACACTTTTTGAAGGTTCGAATACAGATACCTGGTGCACTACGTGCCACAAGGTCCCCAAACAACCCCGCTCAGGCACGGTGGGGTAATGGATATCGGCTTGGATTGTGAAATCGCAGAGCCTAGTTCGAATCCAGGTTGAATCCATTACATTCACTTACGTGCTAATACCCTTGGGAAAGGTGTGAATCCTATTCTTCTCCCTCCAGCTATGGGTTAAATAGCAGGACAGACTGGGTTCTATAACCTTGGATGGCAACTGGTCTAGGGGATATATATATATATATATATATATATATATATATATATATATATATATATATATATATGCTAGTACTAACCGTTTCCCTACAAGGAAACGTTTGGCATTGATTGACTGAGCAGCCAGTACTGCTTTCGGGTGAAGTTTCGAAAACAATTCTATTAAAACAATTTTCCATGAAAATAAGCTTCTCAAGTTCAGTATTTGTTATCGTTCTTTTCAGTATTGATGTGGGTTTCCTTCGTAAAATTTTATTTCAGGTATTGTCGAATATCAGCATCTTGATTATGTCATTATTTTCTCTTCGAATTACAAGTGCTATCTATTTTAGTTGTTACTGTTTTTGGTCGTCTCCAAGTGTCGTGTTTTTTTAATTATTTGAAAGGATTTGAAGGATGATCTTTGACAAAACACTCAGACTTCACTGGCTCAACATCTTTTTTAACCATTGATCTTAGAAAGCGTTTGCATACAGCTTGCAGTTTAGATATTTCTACCGATTTTAGAGCCATGCATGACATCCATATGAAAGTCTAGATTTGACAAGGATTTTTAAGATCATGACTCAACTTTTCAGGTTGACGTTTTGGCTTTGTCGCTATTTAAGTTGTTGGACAAAAACAACATCTGTTGCAGCCTATTCTATGTTCAATTTTCTTTTTTCCTATACTAATCTACTATAACTAATCCATCTGGCGAAGTATTTGAAGTGTTTAGTATTTAGTATTCCTGAATTTTTGTGATGGCTTCATGATATGTGCTATCACTGCTTTCGTTTCAATTCAAGATGATAGTTTCTATTTTAGAAAGGTTTATCTTGCGTCCTATTTCTTGGAAAACTTAGTAAAGGATGTTGATTTCTGGTTCAAGATTATTCATGTCACAACTATAAATAGCTATGACATCAGCATAATCCCCCTCATCATCAGTACATTGGCCAGGGGAGGAAAAGTTGCGTCATTGGCTACTATTGGTAGATTTGTTTGGGATGCGGCATGGAAGGCTTAAATGATCAGTGTCCATCTCATCAGATTTGTGTTTGTAAAAGCGCAGGATATTGTCTAAGAAAATATTAAATAGTTTGGGTCTTTCATTTTCTGCTTTTTGTAAACTGATGTGGTTTGGAATGTTTTCCTATTGGGGTTCACACCAGACAGGTAGGATTCTGTGGATCGATTCAGTTCATCTATTAAATGGTTACATTCAATGGATCTGGAAGTTTTGTAGCTTGGAAGGCTGTTTCTATCAAATTGATAGAGGGAGTCTCTAATGGTGTGAAAATATGCTGCTGTGAAGTCAGCAAAACAGACATATAGTTTCCCATTAAATTGATAAATAATTTCTTGGAGTTGTTTGATGATATATATGAAATCATTGCATTCCCTACA
>CAHIKZ030000006.1:2355000-2402500 GCA_903632075.3 Acanthosepion pharaonis | reverse complement strand
TTAAAATTTAAATATTTAGTTATTTTATAATTCAATTATTAATAGAATGTTATAAATTACTTGTTTTAAACTGTTTCTTTTAACTTAGATATTACAAAAAAAGAACTATATACTATAAGCGTATCTTAACATATACATATTTTCTATGAGATTGCTCGTACATTCAGACAGATTAATGTTGTTAATGCTCTTTATTATAAACAGACCATTTACATAAATAAACAGAAAAATACTTGTCGTACATAGTCCATTTCATTATATATGATGTCATTTGTTTACGTTAAGTTACGCTTCGAGCAGATATAAGCGTTCGTGAGAAATCATTGGAAATTTGTAGTTTAAAAACAGTAATTTCACCTTGCTAAGCAGACGCTTCCTCTGTAGCTAAATAGTATAGCACGTCAGGCTATTTGACGGTTTCGTGTAGGATACAGTTTCGATTTAACTCGGAGGACATATATTTTCTATGAAATTTTTCGGGCATTCAGGCCTGTAAATTTTGTTAATACTGTTTATAAAGAATTTACCCACATATTTGTATCTGTAAAAATAACGCATAAACAGAATATATATTAAAATACTGTAATAAAACTAATGATTTTACAAGTACGACACTTAGAGAGATCCTCTGTTTGTGTCTGTATGAATGTGCTTTGAACATTTATAAAGATTTTCAACCTCTCATTACTATCAGAACCAGAACTAAAATATTATTTTTATAACGTTTTCTCTTTTTAACATAGAAAGTTTTTGACAGCGAATCCTTACTAGTAAGATAACACGTGCAAATTAAGCGCGTCTACTGCGACCAACGTGTCCCTTTATCACATCATAAATGATGATCTGTCTATTGCTAATCAGAACGCACATTTCTTAATTACAAACCTTAAATAACCACAGTTTTCACATTGTTTATTATATCCTGAGTGGATAATTAGCTGAGAATTATCAAAAATGTCGTCCGTCTTTGAAAATTCCCTATAGGCTTTGCGAGACTAAAGTTGCTGTTGTTTTTTGTTTTTTTTTTTATATGATTTCGATTTTCGAAAATTGTCACAAAGTGATTTATTATCTTTTAATGCTTTCCAGTCAAGGAAGACTTAATGATTTTCTCTTTGGGCAAAGATTTTTGCCCACATCACTGCGTGAAAACGCCTCTCTTGATAAAGAGAAAAACAAGTTTATTTTTTGTAAATACATGCATCTGAAAATATGCGTCTCTATCATCTTGTGTTAAATAATTTAAAAAAAAAACAACAGATTTTGTTCTTTGAGAGTAAACAAAACATCTCTTGGCGACTTGTAATGTGTGCACAATCTACTGCTTCTTACTGATATAACAATTTTGTAACTCAAACAAAAACTAGTTTGACACGAATGTGATGCCAACGAATATATTGTCCTCCACACAGAGACTGTTTCGCTGTATCACAGATCATCAGAGTGATTAGACATCCGATTGGCTCAAGCTGGGATCCAAACCCGACTGATTTGGTATCAATCGGAGGGTCTACCCCTGAGATATCAGCGCCCGGTTTAGAGGTAGGCAAATTTTTACGTACTTATTCTTCGAATAAATACGCCAATGACCGAGAGCTTTGCAGTATTAGCAACAGTTGTCATTGTTTACAAACTCGCGCTTTCTCCCAAGATACACAAGATACACACACATGCATATATATATATATATATATATATATATATATATATATATATATATATATATATATATATATATAAAAAGTGAACATAAAGTGAACACTTACAGGCGACAGTCTGTTTCATGCTAGTGGCCTGACGATTGCATCTAGCATGAAACAGACTGTCACCTCTAATATTGACTTCTATGTTGACTTTTATATTTACACACTCTATCTCTGATATTGAGCACTTTATCCCATAAATATAGCACAACTTGATATTTTCTTATATATATATATATATATATATATATATATATATATATATATATATATATATATATATATATATATATATATATATATATATATATATAATCCAGGCGAAACCAATTAACACAACATAGAATTTGAAATATGTTAAATATGCACAAAAGGGCGCTCTATATTTATTCACATTAAACAGAGCAAATTTTCTTTAATAATTTACTTTAATTGAAATTACGATACCTTTAGTAAATGACCATTTGCAATTACGATACCTTTAGTAAATGACCATTTCACCTACGAATTTTAATTTTAATATATATATATATATATATATATATATATATATATATATATATATATATATATATATATGGAATGTCTGATGTAAATATGAAAGTTTTGATAAAGTCAAATTGGTAGCTGATCAAAAATTATATTCATTTTTTTATTAACAGGTGGAAGAAACGGCTAGTTAATTTTAACGCCTCCAAAATTAAACTCCTCTTTTATTGATAATAGAGAATATTTTTGTCTTCCTTCGGAAAGGCTGATGCTAACCTCCAGGTGAGTAAGCGTTTTTCTTTGCATTATATATGGAACAAGATACTAAAGTATTTTAAAAGTACATTTTTCTTCATCCTATAAATATTGACGTCTGCAAATCTTAATTGCTTTTAAGTAGAAACCTATTATTTTTCTGGGTGATATTTTGTTGTTGCTGTTTTCATCAGTAGATTTTCGGTTGAAGTCTACTTTTAGACTGCTACCCAAGACAAGAGGTTCCAGTCTATCTTGCTATTTAACCCATAGCTGTGGGAAAAGAGACGGATTTATACCGTTTCTAATGGCATTTGTGCAAAAGTGAGCTCAATAGACTAATACACAATTTGAACTCGGTCCACCGTTGAGTAAATTACATTAAATTTTAACAGGTTCAACTAGTACGACAGTGTAAAAGGATTTGATATCTATCTCAGGGATTGGTGCTTCTGAATGTTTAGATTTTTCAGTATTCCCTTGCTTCTTAGTGGGTACATTGCCGTACTTGGGTTGCAATTTTATTTATGTATTCAGCCTTCTGAAAAGGTTGCTGGAACAGTTTTATATATGAAGTAAACATAAAAGCGGTTTAAAACATTTGCTATCCTTTTCGTTTCAAAGTTAGGATGCTTGTCTCCGTTGGTAGTTGCATAATTTAAAAAGAATCTCGTAATTCCAATTTTTTTATGCCTTGACTTTCCATTATGTTGTAAATGTCATCAACTCGGTTTGTTTTCCTTGATTTAAATTCTGAAGAGTTTCGAACTTCTTTGTACTGTTTTTACTCAAATTAAAGGAGTGACCAAGACTGGCAACTTCTAACCGAAATCTCTATCTATAAAAGGCAGCATGTGTGTGTGTGTGTGTGTGTGTGTGTGTGTGTGTGTGTGTGTGTGTGTAACGAATGCACGGCCGCAATTTTCGACGGATTTGCACCAAAATTTACATGCACATGCTCCAAGTTAGCGGGAAGGCCACGACCGACTTTGCATTTCCCAACTCCCATCGATAGTGGAAATAATCGATTTTTTCATGCTTCTACGGCACTTTTCATGTAGTTTGCGGCCATTTTCTACTGGCCAGAGTGAGAGCCAATAGCTGTCTGCCATGAATAGGCAGGAAGATTGTTAACTAGCATGCAAAAAAATCGATAGCTGCATTCGTCACAAGTGGAAAAAATTTAAATCTGCATGGCACTTTACTCCAATTGGCTCATTTGCTTGCTTAAACTCAACGTTGATTCTGATTCCGCAGAACTGGGTTGGATGTGAAAAAGTATTTGTTGTTAACATTCTTTTTTCATTCGGTTTTTCCAGTTACGAGTCCTTTTTTTAAAGCTGATCATTTTGTGTTCATTTCGTTTAGTTCTTTTTTCGTAACAGATTTAATGTTTAGTATAGAGCTTAGAAAAAATTCACATTGTGAGATAGGCAAGAAGTAAGGCATGTAACAACATCAGCACGGCAAAGCGCACTCCTTTAAAGGCAAGGAAGGGCAAAAATATTTTAAGTCAAGTGATAGCGATTGCTGTATGAGTCGTACGATTTTTGAATCAAGCACGGGCAACACCGAGCCATGCGGCTAGTATTCCATAAAAAATAAATCATTCGTTGGAATTACAAGTTCTTTTTTTTTCTTTTAATAATCCTTTTCGTTTGTTTATGAGTAGTAAAATCCAACACTAATTTGTGCAAAATTATGATTTAGTTATTGGATCTTCTCTTGTCAAATTCAGGAAATTTGTTCCTTGTCGGTCATTTCTTCAAATGAGAAGAAAAAATTCCTAAGATAAAATCAAAGCGAGAAAGCTTCAGTTTTCTGTAAAAATATCAATCTCCATCAACACAGAAGACACGTAAAAAAGAAGATACGTGAAAAGCTTTTCAGAAAACTCATTTGACAGCCCGTCATACATCAGGCAACTGGTGCAACATTTTTTGTATCCGTTTTGTTGTTAACTGGGGTAAGGAAATGGCTTGTTAATTTTAACGCCTCCAAAACGAAACTGATGACTTTTAATTGAAACCCCTTTTTTACCACCCATCAGCATGACTGATGCTAACATCCAGGACTGTGACTTATTGCGCCTAAAGTGACTAACGTTTTACGCTGACATGAAGTGTACGGATTATATTGAATCAATTACTAGATCTGCTGCTAGGAAAGTTGGTTCACTGTGTCGAGATTTTTTTCTTGGCAGAATCTATTTTACATATTTATAAATCTACCATTCGTCCTTGCTTTGAATATGTCAGCCACATCTGTTCTGGTGCTTCTCTTATTTATTTACAGATTCATGACAAAATCCAAATATACATCAGCAATTTTATAGGTCTGACCTAGCATCAGTCAATTTCCAAGCGCCGTAACATAGCTTCCCTGTGCCTTTTCTATAAATAACCCCATGGTAATTGCCCTGATAAACTTTCCTCTATGGTACATATTAGGTTGGTGCAAAAATAATGACGTAATAATGTCGTTTTTTGACGTTAAACGTCAACAAAACGACATTATTAGGTCATTATTTTTGCACCAACCTAATAGATTCTATGAATTTAGGGGCAGTATTAGATTGGCGACAAGGTCGTGTCGTTTTAAAATTGAAAATGGCTAGATGTAACCGTAAGTTCTATGCTAACAGTTTCTTCTAAATCAATTCTCGCTTTTAGAACTCTTCCAGCTTCTCACTTCCAATTCAACATTGATCTTCAAAAGTTTAAATACAATGTAAATCGTTATATTCTATGTTCTTAATTATTGTTATTTTATTGTTGTCTCTCCTTAATAGTGATTCATTCTTATTTTCTCTAACACCCAATAATCACATGCCTGTTAGTGGCTACATTGCCTTACTTGGGTTGGTATTATTTAATTTTTTTTTCAAAAACTAAAATATTCTATATCTCAAACAGATTGTATATGTTCTCTGAATTTAATGTGCCTAATTGTAGCTATATAGAATGATATCTAGCTAGAGACAAGGATTTTTTAATACTATCATGGAATTTTCCCAAGATTTTTATATACTAAAATATTTTACGAGCTTAACAGAGAAAAACTAAAAAAATCTACGAGCTTAACAGTCAAAAACTAAAAGATTTTACGACCTTAACAGTCAAAAAATAGGACTCTAGTTGGCTTTCTCATAAGAAATATTAGATTCTCTGTCGCTATTTCAATAGCAAATGTTCAAATGATCTCTATTCTATTTTTCCGCTATATTTACTGTTAGGAACCGCCTTGCAACTTCCAAAGATTCGAATCAACCTACTTTCCACCGTATACCGAATGTAAAGAGAAAGTTACACACAGACAACTTTTCTCCAAGAACTGCTACTCTAGGGAACAAACATTTGCGTCATACTTTATTGAACACTACAACCATAACATCTTGAAATCCTTATGTATCCTTCTTAAAGTCATAATCTTCCTTTTTAAACATCTCCACTTTTACTCATATCATACCTCATAGAATGTAACTCATATCGTAACTCATAGAAAAAAACATTCTATCTTGAGTGTCTCTCGAGCTTTTTTATTGGGAGAACGTTAGCATAAAGTCATACCAAAAATAAACTGACCCTGAGAAAATGTCAGAGAACACTTGGAGCGAAACGTAAAAGATTAAAGTTTTGGGGCATATAAATAGTTTTTTTTTAATAATCAACCTTCTCCAAGCAAGGAGGTAATGCCACTCTGACGCAAAAATCTACTGGGAGCGCAAAGCTTCTCTCTTTCTCACTTTCTATCAATGTAGATATATCGATGAGATATAACGGATCAGATAGATAGAATGAGACACACACACATATGCATGAAATGAAAGATAGATAGATATGGATTATATATATATATATATATATATATATATATATATATATATATATTTTTAAAGATATTTTGTAGGTACAAAATTTAATGATCGAAATAAAAGTATAAAATTTTATATTACAAGACATATTAAACACAAAATTAAAAAATAAAAATAAAAAAAACAATAACGAGGGGGGAAGCAACCGGTTTCGCTCCCGCTCTTCAGGCTTCAACGGGAGATTCAAAATTAATACAGAAAAATGTACAATAAGGAATTAAGGAAAATATATATATATATATATATATATATATATATATATATATATATATATATATATAAAAATGCAGAAGGAACTAGAGCTAGAGACAGATGACAGCGAGTCCCAGCAAACACTCACGTTTGTTGAAAACCTGTTAATGTACGATGTACTAGTACATCCGAAAAGGCCAATTGATGAATCGAAAGAGCACATGAACTTACCAGAAGAAGAAAAATTTCGCACGCGGTCGACAAAGGAAAAGGAATGTGCTCTTTCGATGTTTGCTCCTTGTATACTTGTGTCCCTTTGATGGAAACCATCGATGTTTTCTGTGACTTTCTCTATCGCAGTTCATTGACTCCGCCAATTTTCCTTAGTCAATATTTCGGGAATTGATGAAATTTGCTACGTCCTCCGTCGAATTCAGTTTCAACAATACTATGTACCGACAGATCGACGGAGTCGCCATGGGCTCGCCTTTGGGTCCGGCACTTGCCAACATATTTGTTGGCTTCCAGGAAGAAAAGATACGAAAGAATCCACTTTGTCCTCAACTGTACTGTCGGTATGTTGATGACACCTTTTGTTTATTTAACGGTGAAGTTGAGGCTGACCAGTTTCTTTCGTTTTTAAATGGTATCCATCCGGCACTGAGGTTCACTATCGAAAAAGAGTCTAATCATCAATTGGCTTTTTTGGATGTATTAGTACATCGTACATTAACAGGTTTTCTTACTTCCGTTTATAGAAAACCTACTTTTGTAGGGTTATACACGCGTTGGGACTCTTTTTGTCCCACTAAGCGCAAGATCAACATTATTAAAAACCTCCGACACAGAGCATTAAAGATCTGAAGTGAGCCTTTCTTGAACGACGAAATTAACTTTATTAAGGATACCCTATGTAATTTGGTTTATCCTCTTGATACTGTTAATTCAGTTATCCGTAGTAAAGTTGAAGAGTTCAGACGTGCTGATCTCTACACTGTCAAAAAATGCCCAGTTTACCTCAGATTACCCTGGATCGGTACCAAATGTGAAAAAATAGCTAAACAAATTTCATCCAAGGTTCGTGGTTGTTTTTTCTCTGCTGAAGTTCGGATTATTTTTCAAACTCGGCCTATGTTTCGAGCTGCGTGTAAAGACGTTCTCCCTCCCCGCCAAATTAATTCAATTATTTACAAATACGTTTGTAGTTGCGGAGCCAACTACATAGGGAGAACAACTCAGCGCTTAGACATGAGAATAAAGCAGCACGTTCCTACTAAAATTAGAAACCACACCTTGCCTTTGAATGGACTCGTCCCGAACACCTACAGTTCCGCCATATGCGAACATCTTTTAAATAGCAGAGATTATGCTGCCAAATTTAGTGTTGACTGGTCCTTTTTTGTTGTTGTTTGGACTTCTTCTGACCGGTTGTGTTGGGTGTGTGCGCGTGATTGTTTTTTCCTCGTTTGCTGTGTGACGAGTTTGGCCCGCAAGAAAGTGATCAAGTGAATTTGCGAAGATTTGCAGGAACCCTTCTGGATTGACGAACTTTTTCTGTTAAGTTATTGTTTTAAGTTTTATTTTTTATTTCTTCCATTTCTTTTGTTGGTTTTATTTTTTGGGGCTTCGGCCCTCATATTTTTTTTTATTTTAGTCCGGTTTGACTAAGTCTTACCGGACGACTGCTTTTTTATTTCTGTTTATTTCTGTTTAGTTTTTGTTTTAATTTAGTACAGCTCAAAGAAAAAAAAAAGAAAAAGAAAACTTTTTGGTTTTTATTTTTATTTTATACCTTATTTCTTATTTATTTAATTAGCGACCTTGGTCGCATTCTTTCTCTTTTGGTTTGACTAGTTTGTTTTTTTTTTTGCTTTTAATTTATTTTTCTTTATCGGCTTCGGCCGAAAACCTTTATTTTTTTTTTTTTTTTTTTCTTTTTGTACTTTTTTTGAATTTTTGGAAAAAAAAAAAAAAAAAGGAGTTTCTTTTTTTTCGGCTGCCTTCGGGCGCCATTTTTTTTTTTTTTTTAAAAATAGTCTTACCTGTATATTTTCTTTCTGTTTATCTAGTTTGTCATTTATTTTATTTTACTTTTAGTTTATTTTTAAATTTTTAAATTTCCTGGGTTATCCAGGCTTTCTTTATTTGTTTTATTTTTTTTTTTTTTTCCCCAGCTCCTCTCCCCGTGTTTGTGGAAAATTTCCCGCTAGTGGTAGTCTCCACGCTTTAGCAACATGGCCGACGAAAAAAGTCGGTCGGTTGTAAAAAAAGACCTCTTTGGGAAGGCTGCTAACGCCGACCCGCCTGAGAAAACGGAAAAAAAACGGGCTGATGGTAGCCCAAAATCTGCTCAGTCTAGTATCTCCAGGAAAGGAGATAATTCTAAAAATGACGACGTGCCAAAAGTGGCACAAAGTAAGACGTCCGAGGATTTGCCCTCCTGCTGGAAGTCCCCCCCTAGTTGTATTTTGAACATGGCGGATTTCCTGGATAAGGCGAAAGGCTACGCCCATCTTGTTAATAAAGATGGGTTCGTCGATGTGGTCCAGGAACTCGATGTGTTCGCAAAGAGAATGGTGACCGTTTTTGTGGGGACAAGAAAACTCGTGAGATTTGTCGCTCCACAAAAAGACACTGTGATTAAATCACTTTTGTCCTTGGGGATAAAACCCCAAAAGAGTAATAAAAAGGGTACTGGGTTCTTCATGTGGGACATTCTGCTACCCACACCAGAAGATTGCCTGGCCATGGCCAAAAAATTAATTACAAAGATTTGATTATAAGAACCGAATACGAAGGCCGCAGGCGGACCAGGGTGGCCATTTTGAGGTTCCTCCTCAAATTTCGGGAGAGCTCCTGGCTGCATTTTTTTATGCAGTACGGCCAAATTTTAGGGCTCTCTCTGACAATTTGAACAGGGGATGGACTTTCGATATAATGCTCGACCAGAACGCCTTCAAGTCCGTCCCCAACTGTTTGGTGTTTGGCGACCGGAAAATGCCGGTCATAGTGACCAGTAGGAGACCAACTTGCTGGAGGTGTGGAGAGACTGGTCACCTTTCCTCCTACTGCCCAGGGAAGAAGGCCCCTGGAGGTCCGGTCGCAGGCGACCAAAATCCCCCCTTGGCCGAAAAGGTAAAATCCGCGGCGCCTGTAGTGGGCCTAGCTGCGAGGCGGACCGATGAGGAAAATCCCTCGGTTGGGCCCAGACCCACATTACCCCCTAAAACGACGCCTTCCACAAGTGTGGATAAGGATAAGGATGAGGGGGAATGGCGCCTCGTAGTTAGGGGCAAGGGGAAGACCCAAACAGCGGTTCCTCAGTCCCAGCATGAGCCCAAGGACAAAGTCACCTACAGCCCCATTCCCTCCTCCAGCTCTGAGGGCGACGCCTCGGCGTCTTATGAAAAAAATGCAAGTGAAACGCAAAAAGCAAATGAGCCAAGCTGGCAGAAAATATTAGACCTAAAAAAGCTTAAAGAAAAACTGGAGGCCAAGCGGGATAAAGATAAAAAATCGCCGGGGGCACTGGGCCCCCTATCCTCTGCCCCGTCTTCCCCTTCTTCATCAAAAAATACATTCAGGAAGCCACCTCCGCCCAAATCTGTGTCTAACTCTTCAGCAAAATCACTTTATTCGTCCAAACCTTCACCGGTAAGGACTCCTACTGGTTGGACTCCTTCAACTACACCTAATGTCACACCCATTTCAACACCCATGCAATCACCTCAAAAGAAAAGGGTTAGAAGTCTGGATTCACAAATACTTACCGAAAAAAAAAAAAAAACTCAAACCGCCTTATTTCCCAGGGGAAGACGTCTGCCGCGTATCCTGGACCAGGCGGAAAAAGTCTTCAGCCAGACTCGCAACCCGAAGGACTTAAAAGTTCTATGGAACTTTCAAAAATTAATGGGGTGGATGTAGAAGAACCTAAAATTTCCTTTCGGCGGGAAGAATACTGACAGTAATCAGAACTGGCCCGGGTACGCGGAAGATCTGGGGCATGGTAGAGGAGGCCCAGTCGTCTCTAAAAATGGTGCCCCCCGGCTGCCTACTTACTTGACCCGGAAACGGATGAAGGAAATCAAAAACTCAAAGGAGGTCCCCGTTTTCGTTCACCCATCCCTTTATAGAGCTCTTAAACTGACGTACCCTTCGGACATCGGCGGCTTGTCTCAGGATGATACTGTCGAAAATGAGATGGCGTCTGGATCCATGGGACGAGCTGTGGGTGTCCTCTCCCCAGCCATGTTCTATCCTGAAGGACAACCCTAATCGTCTTCACAATGGCACTTTGGTTAGCTAGTTTAAATGTCCGAGGCCTGAGGTCCGAGTCTCGCAGGGCGAGGCTCTCGTGACCTTCAGCGCCTCGGGGGTGAATGTATGTTGTATACAAGAGACCCGGTTTTCTTCTCATGATCATGAGGATATACTGTCTAAGGGGTTCGCCCTTTATTCAGCATGTTTTGATGGTCGTTCGAGGGTGTCTCTTGGCTAGTGAGCAGGTCTTTGAAGGCTGCATGTACCCTTGTCTTCGCGGATCCGGCGGGCAGGCTTTGCGTGCTGGATGTTACCATAAAGGATAAGGTTCTTCGTCTCATTGGGGTTTATGCGCCCAATATCCATTCCGAGCGGCCTGCTTTGTTTCGGCAGATCGCGCCGTTCTTGACGACGTCTCGTCGGGTAGTTTTAGCGGGGGATTGGAATGCCGTCCTTGACCCCGATATAGATCGTATAGGGCACAAACAAGGTACTAACAACCCGGATGTGAAACCATTTCGGGACTTTATCGATGGGTTTGATCTCGTCGATAAGTTCCGGAATGAACACCCTCGGGAGGTAGCATGGACTTGGACAACTAGTGGCAACTCGGCTCCTGGCACGCTTGCGAGCTACCTGGACCGAGTCTTAGTTAGGAGAGTCGATGTAGGGCTCTTAGGGTGTCCAAGTTTCCATTATATAGTTTATACGGATCATAGGCTTGTCCGGGTTCGTGTAAACTTAGATAAACCTTGGTTAGATTGGCTGGTTACTGGAAATTAAACTGTTCACTTTTCGGTGATCAGGGTTTCCGGGACCAGCTGTTACTAATGATACAAAGGGAATTGACGGGAGCGGTTGTGGGAAATGCCTGGTGGGGCAATTTAAAATCTAAAATTCGAACGTTTGCTGCCGATTTTAGTCGTCGACTCAATCTAGATAGATTAGCGGCGCAAACTGCTTTAGAAGATAAAGTCGATCGGGCAGTGAAATCCCGTGTTAGTGGGGACATAGCCTTAGCTAAGGCAGAGTTGGCCTCCTTGCTTATCAAGAAGGATCAAACTCTGGTAGTTAGGGCTAGGTTAAAAGAATGTCTTCTGAGGCTACGAATATGGCCGCTGAACTGCGTGTAGAGGAGAATCGAGACGCGGCTAGGCGACATATAGCGTGCGTCACATTACCGGATAAGCGGACCGTGACTACAAACGCGGGCATATGTGAGGTCTTTCGGGATTACTTCCAGGATCTTTTTCACCAGGGCCCGGTCTGAGCTCTGCTCAGTTCGACGCCTATTTAGCTGACTTTCCCTGCCTCACGGCAGCTGAAGTGGCTAGGTGCGAGTGTCCCATAACAGAGTCGGAAATCTGGGATTCGCTGAAGCAGGTTGGCCTGGATAAGTCTCCGGGATTAGATGGTCTTCCCTACGAAGTTTACTTGAGGTTGTCGCACGTTTTTGTTCCTTTGCTGCAGCTGATTTTCAACCACTGGATGAGGCAGGGGTCTTTACCTCAACGCTTCACCAGAGGTGTGATCAAGTTGCTGCGTAAGGACAAGGACGGTGGGGATGGGTTAGGGAACTTTCGCCCTTTAACGATGTTAAATACTGACTTAAAGATTTTGGCGAAGATCTTAGCCAACCGTTTGCAGCTTGTCCTGTCTAGTCTGATTGGCCCTGAACAGACTTGTGCTGTGAAGGGTAGGACTATTCAGGATAACCTTCATATGGTACGCTTGATCTTAGAACAAGTCGACAGTGAAGCCGCGCTGATCAATTTAGATCAGTCCAAGGCCTTCGATAGGGTTGACCATCGATTTCTGGAGGCTGTCCTTTCGGCGGCCGGTTTCGGAGCCGACTTTCGCTCCTGGATCCGACTCTTGTATGCGACTCCCGGTGCGCTGGTGGAAGTGAATGGGGTAAGATCGAAGCCTTTCGTATTGTCTCGCTCCATTCGTCAAGGTTGTCCGCTCTCGCCTCTGCTTTACGTTCTTGCGTTGGAACCTTTCCTTCGCAAGTTAAAGGCGAATCCGGTCCTACGCGGTATTTCGCTGCCTGGTGCTTCCACCTCGGCCAGGGATTCTGCCTATGCTGACGACGTTTCGGTTCTTGTGTCGAGCAGAGCCGAGATTGACGAAGTCAGCAAGCAGATCAGTGGGTATGAGATGGTGACAGGGGCCAAGATCAACCGCGATAAGTCTGTGGGCTTGCGGTTGGGTGCGTGGAAGGGAGTTTCTCTTCCTGGACCTTTCCTCTGGACGGATGGGCCGATCAAGATACTCGGCGTCTGGTTCGGTCCTGATCTCCAGTTGGAAATGAATTGGTCGGAGGTGCAAGGGCGGGCCGAGGCCGCGGGTAATCTGTCGTCTCGGAGGAGACTTTCCCTGAGGGAAGGGCGGAAGTATGTGTTTCCACATCTATCCGATCCTCCTCTACCGACTCTCTGTGCTTCCACTCCCGTATGCCCGACTAATGTCATTAGTCCGGACCTTGTTCTCTTTCTTGTGGAGAGGCAAGGCCCCTATGGTATCTCGCGAGATCTGTTGCCTTCATCCCTCTGAGGGCGGTCTGGGTATGCCTAGCATTGAGATTCGTCAATATATGCTTCGCATTACCTTTCTAGACCGAATGTGTCGCGGTTTGGATGAGGTGGGCACCTTTTGGAAAGAAGATGTCCGAAAACATTTCCCGTCCCTGAGAAGTGTGCACTCGTGCGAGGAGGAGGCCGGCCGTACACCTCGTGCCGAGTGTTCCTTCTACCGCGAATGTCGTCGTGCTTTGAAACTCCTCTTGCGGACGTCGGATGGCCTCTCCGACGCCCAAGCGTTGTCTCGTAAGGCATTATATCGAGTGTTAGTTAGGGGGTCCGTTCGAGATGGTCTGATCGACGAGCTCGGTCTTACGAAGGAGGAGGTTCGCTCGATATGGCCTTGGGCGCCTGGGTTGAAATGTCTCAATAATGATGAGGCATCACTCACCTGGCTGATGATTCGTGGGGCCCTCTGGGTCGGCAAAAGACTTTGTTCAGCAGGCTTGGAGAAATATCCAAACTGTCGTCGCTGTACTGGGAAGGTTGAGACCATTGGTCACGCCTTTTTTTAGTGCAAGACGGTAGTGCCGTTGTGCAAGTTTGTTGAAGGCCTCATGGTTCGCATGCTGCAGGGAAAGTTTTTTGTCCAGCCAGTTCTGTTTGTAGCAATGTGGTGTCGCAATTGACGAAGGCTGAACACTGTGTTCTGTTGCTTACTAGGGGTTATGCGAGTCGTGATTTGGACGACGCGACAGAAGGGATTCTATGAAGGCGAGAAGTTCACCTCTTCCCAACTGATCTTGTACTTTAAGCATCAGCTTAAAGTCAAGATTAGGACGGAAAGGCAGCGACTCCCATCACCAGAATTTGGAAAAAGGTGGGTGAATCTTGCGCGAATGTGTAGAGTGAAAGGGGCCGACCTAGAGTGGCATTTGGATGTCGGTTAGGTACAGAATTCTGTCCTAACAGGGTTAAACATAGGCAACCCACCCAGATATTAGGCTAGTCTAGGTTTTCGACTTTGAATTTTTAGTTTCTTTTTTTTTTCCCCGGTTAACTTAGCTAGGGTATGCAAGCTCATTGGTCCCTTTTATTTCTGTCCCTATTTTTTCTTTTGTTTAATTTCCCATCCCCTCCCTCGTTAGGTGGTTAGTGATGTCAGTTCTCTGGTGAATGCGGGGCGCCTTTCGTTTCGTGTGTGTGCTTTCGTATTTGTTGTTGTGTATGAATGAGTGAGTGTTTGTGAGAATGCTCGAGGTTTTGAATGTGTCCTTATTTTCTTAGTCCCGCATCGATTTCGTCCGGTTAACTGATATTTCTGCCACATTCAAAGTTTGTGGGGGTTTTAATACTAACACTAATTTTGTTTAGTTTATTGTAAATATATTTCGTCATATTGTATAAACTCATTGGGGATTTTTTAGAAATTGTTATTTTATGACCCTCCCCCCATGAACATTATCTGTATATAAGGAGACTATTTAGGACTTCATAGAGAATTTGAGGTATTATGGGGGACGTAGTCAGAAAGGTAGGAGTGAATGTGTTGTTTTGGTGATTGGAATATTGTTGGTATGTTTGGGTCAGTGACTGCGACTAGCTAAGTTTTAGATTTAAGACAGAAGAAGACCGTCATTCCCCATTCCCCTTTTTAGGCCTCGTGCCACATTTTGTATTTTAATACAAATAAATATTGTGTTGACTGGTTCACCGTGTTGGCCCGGTCTCACTCTTTATTTCATCTGAAGGTCCTGGAGGTACTTTACATCGGGTCCCGCAAGCCTTCTTTGTGCAAACAACGTGAGTGTTTGTTGGGACTCGCTCTCATCTGTCTCTACTTCCTTCTGCATTTATATATATATATATATATATATATATATATATATTTTTATATATATAATTCCTTATTGTACATTTTTCTGTATTAATTTTGAATCTCCCGTTGAAGCCTGAAGAGCGGGAGCGAAACTGGTTAAAATGAGGTTATTGTTTTTTTATTTTTATTTTTAATTTTTGTTTTTACTATGTCTTGTAATATTAAATTTTATACTTTTATTTCGATCATATATATATATATATATATGTGTGTGTGTGTGTGTGTGTGTGTGTGTGTGTGTGTGTGAATTTAGAAAACGCTATTGTGTTCGTCTTGTCAACTGAAAATTACGTCAATTACTTTCACGTGTAGAAATATTGAAATGGTTGAATCCGTCAACACAACAATAAAAACAATATTTCTATACGTGATAAAACTTGACGTAATTTTCAGTTGACAATACGAATTCAGTAGGGTTTTCTAAATTCTTCTAGTTGTTAAGGACATTTTGTTTGTTGTTCATGGTTAATGGTTACATTGTTTTCAATTCATTTATATTTTTGCCTTGAAAAAGTCCACATTAAGACGAAACGCGTCGTCTAATGATACAGTTTTCTTTTAATTATATATATATATATATATATATATATATATATATAAATAATGATATATATTATATATATATATATAAGAAATGATATATATTATATATATATATATAAGAAAAAATATATATATATATATATATATAATGAGGTAAATAAATTTACACGCATATAAATTACCTTGCGTTGCATTTTTTCAACTGTTTGAATTGTTTTTCACCAGCTGGCTTCTCATTGGTCACCATAAAATAAAGACACGCTTTACGTAAAATAAGCACCAATGAAATTGAAAAGTCAGCATTATTCAAAATATCCTATGTCAACTGACAGCAGAGACATTTCTTACAGTTTTCTCTTTCTCTCTCTCTCTCTCTCTCTCTCTCTCTCTCTCTCTCTCTCTCTCTGATTGTATTCTTTTCTTATATCTTACGTTTCTTTTATTTGGGGGGATATTTGGCTTCCCTCCTTATCTCCGATATTTAAACACATTCTTCTACGACGCTGTACACAGAACATAATAGAAGCGCAAATTATATTAAAGCTTTTTCGATCAAACACCTTTCGTTGTTACGTTTGGTTCTTTGCAATGCTATTCAAACGTCAGTCATCGCAAAGAAAAATCTGTCTGTCAATGGAAAGTCGACAAATGGAATGAGAATCTTTTAAATGTAACAGTGTCTCGTTTGTTTGGCTGGTTTCCCGTCTTCTTAAAGATGTAATTAAATCAACCAGTGGCCATTGTTTTCATTTGTGTAATCCTAACATTTCAATCTACATTTAAGGATTATGTTGTCAAACTACCAAATCTCGCCATCTCTCGCGAAAAAGAGCAGGAAGGTAAAAAAAAAAGTCCCGTGAAATCTCCACTTACTGATAAAAGTATTTTCTTGCATCATTGGTTTATATATAAAGTTGATATTTAACATCCTAAAAACGTGTTTTTTCCGCTTTCAAATGCAAGTAACATAAATAAAAACTGGCTTAACTCTTTTTTTTTAAAATTTAAGTAAATTATTCTTATTTAATTTTCACGTTATTTTTTTTCTTTGCCGGGAATTAAATTTTACTCTATAAATCAATGCTGACGAATTGTCAAAAATATAAGTTTATTTTTTTCTTAATGAAGCAAGTTTTTTCCTAATGTTTGACTGGGAATCATACAGCAAGTCTGGCATGAAATAGTGTGATTTTTATTGAATCAATTGCTAGCTCACCTGCTAGGAAAGTTAGTTCACTGTGTCGTGTCAATGAATCTTTTTCATCAGAATCTCATTCGTCTGTGCATTGAATATTGCTGCCATATTGCTGCTCCAGCTATATATCTCGAGATTATCGACAAAGTAGTGTCTGTATAGTTGTAAGTCCTGACTTGGCATTCCGATTTTAGGCTCTTCCCAAAACAGTGAGGTGTTTTCCATCTGTTTTTTCAATAAATATTTCCATGACTGTTGTTCTAATGAGATCTTTGTTTGTCACTCGAGCTCATGAATTTAAACGTACAATTAGATTCCAAAATAAGTGTCATCGTTTTACTGTTGAATTAGATATATGTAATCGTAAGTATAATTCTAATAATTTCTCTTTTCAAACATATCACCCGAGGAAATCTCATCCAGTTTCTAGTTTTCCTGCCATCTACAATATTCAAAAAGTTAAACGCAATGTCAATCGCAATCTTCTATTCTCCTTCATATATATATATTCCTTCTATTTTTTATTTTCCTTCACTTTCACTGCCTCTTACATTATCGCCTTGGTGTGTGTTGACATGATTACATATATATATATATACATATATATATATATATATATATGTGTGTGTGTGTGTGCATATATATATATATATATATATATATATATATATATATATATATATATAAATAATATGTGTGTAAGAATAAAGTATACGGTAAACTTATATTAGCCAACGCGTTTCGTCCCCTGTGCGACTTTATCAAGAAAAATTCCTTGATAAACTCCCTCAGATGTCGAAAGGCGTGGGATAACCGATAAGTTTTTCTTTTATCCTTATATAGGAATGTTACGCACCATTTCTTCACACACATACATACATATATATATATATATATATATATATATATATATATATAAATATATATAACACATATAAGCTCCTGCTTACTAGCTGGTAATTTCACTTGAGGTGAGTAGATTGACCAAGGAGATAGTCCGTTCTTCTTTTTTTTCCTTTTTTTTTAATTACTCGCTGAGATGATCATGACAAATATTAGTGAAATATGAATAGCTCATCGGAAGAATTGAATTTATGCTTTTATTCCATATTAATGGCTAAATAAAACACATCTAGTACTTACTTTTTACTATTCTTTCTTTTAAGCTCGTAATAATTACGCGAACACCAGGTTCCACTAGACCATTTCGACCCATAAATTATACTCTATATTAACTTAGCATATATGTTTAAATGTCAGTAAGCAAACAAGGGAATCAAATATATCACATGCTCAATCGCCAGCCATGTTACATCTTACCAGGAAATAATATTTCTATTCATAAAAAAATCCAAATTATTCAGTTCGGTTAATGCTAGTTCATTTCAATTAACCCAGTAACATTTTCGAACTATTTTATCAACTACTTTCTAAATGTATGCAGTATATGTTCGAGTAAAGCTATTGGTTCAATTTGGTAACCATTATCATGTTAGTTGAATGCCGATTGCTCTTTGATACGCTTAAATAAACTTAATGCTAGTACATTTTGCTTACCCTAACACCAAATTCGTTCCAAATTGTTGCAAGTATCATTTTTATCACAATTTGTTTAAAAAACGGAAAATTCTCTTGATACTTATGGTATTGAATTGCTCAAGTGAATAGGATCCGTGTTTTTTTTTTTTATTCGTTTGTTTTTTTCTTTCTTTTTTTATGTAGGTGTCACAGCAAGTAATAAATCCACGTTGATGCAGACGATTTTTAACGCATGATTTGAATATACAAATATGAGGATTATCTCACACGTCATATAATTTTGATTACTTTCAAGAGATATCATCATTTTAGCGTCTTTGGCTTACAGCCGGTCATATTACAAAGTTCGGAGAATTCCGAAACATCCCAAACAACTTTTGATAATTCTGAATTTTTAAAATAATTTTTCCATAAACTTTATGAATTTCTTTACTAATTGCTTAACAATTTCTTGACCCAAGAGCTAGTCACTGTAGAGGATTACTTTTTATTTCCTCTTTCCTAAAAGGGTTACTTCTTATCCCCTGGTTCACAAGAGGAGGAAATAAGAAATTTGGTTTGGTTTGCTTGATTTTCATTAGCGGCATATCAACACCTCCATAGGTTATTTAATGCCGAAATCTAAATTTTTTGAACACAATTTCATGGCTTTATCTAAATATATATTGAACGCAATTGTATGCCTTCAATTACAGATAAAATTTACTGTTGGCTATTTTGCTGCAAATGTATTGTTGGAAAATTTACTATAAAATATGCTGCTGCTCATTTGGCTTTAAAAACATGCTGCTGGTTATTTTAATGTAAAAATGTATTGTTGACTATTTTACTATATAAAAATGTATTGCTGGTATTTTGAAAGACAAACGTATTTTTATATTTTCATAGTATTTTCATTTAATTTGGGGGTTCACTATTTGACTATAGATGGGACCCTAACAGATGTGAGCACCCCGGGAACAACAGCAATTGATAGGTAGTTCTGCCTTCCTCAAAACATCTAATCTGCCGATGAGAGGCCTATCTGCCGGATATAGTTTAGCGTTATGTCCAGGACTGAGGTATGAAATGCAGATTGTGAAGATACGTAGGAAAAATAACAGTTGACCCTTAATATTATAATACTATTATTTACACAGTAAAGCCACTCAGTTGCTGAATGAAGTTGTCGTAAAGATGTAAACACAGACGGAAAGAAGTGTAGATTATTAGGATAAAAGCAGTTAAGATTGTGATGGTCGGAGTACCATTCTCTCTGGAGTGACAATTTTAGGCAAGAAGCTGTCTGTGTGGTACCTCCACACGACCAAAGAAATACAAAATGAATGAATATTAGTTCATGTTGTTGTTATAGTCTGAACTCTTGGAACTAAGCAATGTCGCATGTCTGAACATTTGCCATGGAAATATTGATTGGATCGCTAATCAAACACTATTCCCTTAGAGGCTAGCAGGCTAAGTGTTTCGTCTTCTGTGGGAAAGGAGTTAAAGGTGGAAAAATAATTTCTCACACACAAATCGCTTTGGAACCCAGTCCCGGCTGGAAAGAGAGGACTAAAGATTAGGAAGCATTCTTTCAGAAGTCTCTTCAACTCTATCAAGGCTGCTAAGTGAGGACGAACCAGATTTCGCCTAGATATGTCAGCATTATTCAATAGGATATGATTGGTCTCTACAAGAGACGAATCAGATCCTATTGAGAGAGTCTTGCAGAGGGAGTAAGATACTTTCTGGACTGGTAAAAGGAATCGATACTTTTACCAGCATCTTTAGCCATGGATCGTATATATGAGTTCCACTTGAAGTCAGGGATGAACCTGAGACCCAATACATGTTCTAAGCAAGTATTCTCCCTGATAGTACAACCGTTCGTCATGGTAGGCAAAATTTGAGGGTCTAATTGGTGTTAATGAAACTATACTAGTTTATATTTTGAAGGTATTGAATGATATTAGCCAGTTTTCCCCAATGAGCTGTTAGAGATTGGTCATAGTGTAGATCACCAACTAGATTCATAATTTTCTAAAAAGCAAACCAGAAAATAATGCAACAAATGTTTCGCATTTATTTCCATTTTCAATATTAGAATCAGTAAATAAATAAGTGCCAATTATGGATTTTCTTCCATGCCAGCTGCCCTAATAAAATCGAAAGGTATAGTGTTTCGCAAGGGCAGATAAATTTAAGCTCTCTTGTTGGCATGTATTGAGAGAAATGAGACACAAATTTTAGCTAACACAACTAATACATACGAGGTTTGGGTTTATGTAGATTGCGTGTATTGGTGTTATTATGGGAGTGGGGGGGAATCGTCGTCGTGATGTCATCGTGATAACGCAAACATAGATGCATGTCCGTACATCAGATGAGGTACGCAGACACACATACACACTTGCTTGTCCGTCAGGACTCATACATATATAAACATATGTGGACAGTTTCGGATTTGACATATGTATGTATATGGGTTGCGTTGTGTCTATACATACGCATTTGTATGTTGAAATTCAAAGACTGGAAGTGTAGCGAAAATTTCTCGTGAATGTCTCGTGAATGTATACATGCCAAAAATCAGAGCATTTATCTGATATTGAGCGCTTTCTAATAAGTACCACACATATAATATATAAATAACTATATATATATTTATTTATTTATATTTATATACACGCATTTTTTGAAACACACACACACACACACACACACACATATATATATATATATTAGGTCTAGTTAAAAAGTATCAGGATGGTTACTATGGTAACGAAGCTAAACTATGCAGAGTGAAACGGCTTCACACAGAATGACATGGTTTTATGTCACGCGTAGACACTGAGTTGTAACGCTCTCCCTCTCATCCGTTGTTTATAGCAGTTCTTTGAAGGAACGTGTGTAGAGTGTGGTCCACATAAAATAGCTTCCATCCTTAACCATGGATCGTGCGGAGGTTTTCCGCTGGCACGGACACATTTCCCAGGTTCGACAACTACCATATTCCTCAGATCTCGTTCCTTGCAACTTTTTTTTTCTCTTCAAAAATAAAATCCAACTTGAAAGGAGCCAGGTTTCAAGATGTCGCGGAAATCCAAGAGAATGCGACGAGGTAGCTGCTCGCTATACGCTATAAATGAGTTTCATTAATGATTCCGTCAATGGAAACGACGTCGGATAAAGAGTAGGGATTCAGAAGGGGACTACTTCGAAGGAAACTAAATACCGAATTGATATGTGTTGTAGTTTTGTTTATGGTACAAGCCCAATTATTTTTTATCTGTCCTCGTATATTGGCACTACATAAATAGACTAATCCCCTCATAAAAAATAGGGAAATTTCTTGGGGAAATAATTTTTCTAGATTAGTTTTAGATTTTTCTTAATCCGTGCCTCCTAGGAGGCATGGTGGAGTAATGGATAGCGGCTTGGATTGAGGAATCGGAGAGCCGAGTTCGAATTCCAGTCGAATACATTACATTCACTTACATGCTAATACCTCTTGGGAAAGGTGTGAATCCTCTTCTTCGCCTTCCAGCTATGGATAAATAGCAGGGCAGACTGAGTTCTATAGCCTTGGATGGCAACTGGTCTAGGAGAAGGAAAACTCTGAATTCAAAACCTTCGGACGGTCGTTTGGAGCACCAGGTCTCTGTATTCGGCCCTTCAAAAAGTGTGGATGGTCCTGCACGAAACCTTCACCACTATAATCAAATCTCACGTGCTATACATGCAGGTTGGGGACCGCTTGTGAATTCCAAATTCCCATGAAACTCCAATATTGGAGCCGGCTCAACCCACCTCGGGTGAATGCCGTTACAGGTACAGGTTTCCTTAATCCGTCTTACATGTCAGTATTAAAAAATATAGATTGTAATCGATTAGAAACAACATCATGTCTATAATATCGATACATTACCAAATTGGTCCATGACTTTTACAGAGTGATTGACATTAGTGGTTATGCTTACTTTTGTGAGGAAGTTGGTTACAAAAATAATTCTTTTAAATAACGAACAAGCGGATCTATACATTTTAAGTAAAGAACAAAAATTAACATAAATTGATAAAATTATGTATTCGTTTATTCTTCGTTTAAGATACATAATTAAAAGTGTGTGAAAGTCTTTCCGAAAAATATCACAGATATAAAATTTTTAAAAAATGTTTGATAAAAGATTATTATACGTTATTTTTAAACAAATTTGTCTGATTAATGAAAACTCATTCTAAAAAACATAATCTTTGTTTACATTTGGATACGCATGTGCCGAAGAAACTTCGCTTGAAAGCACAAATTTGGTTTAGTCTGCCGCTCTGTTCCTTCAGGCCTGGAAGAAACAGGTTCGATTCCTGACAAAGGATTCACATTTTTCGTTAAGAGTTCTCGAATATTTAGGTCAGGAGGAAAATAAAAAAAATAAAAATATGAGTTGTTCTTTTTTATATATATATATATATTATTTCTTTTATTATTTATATATATATATATATATATATATATATATATATATATATATATATTATTATAATTTTTCCAGCGAGAGAAAAGTGTATATTTTAAAGAAAAACCACAAGCGTTTTAATAATAATGTGGATTTTTATAGCGTTATAGTGGATTTTATATATAAATAAAATAAATAGATAAATCCACATTATAATCAAAACTATTCTGGCTTTTACTAACCATATATATATATATATATATATATATATATATATATATATATATATATATATATAAACTTTATTTTAAAAGGATTCAAAGCTATGTTGTTTATAACAGTATTTTTCATCCAACTTCATCTATCGATCTGAATATTCGAGAAATCTCGTCAGAATATATATATATATATATATATATATATATATATATATATATATATATATATATATGTGTGTGTGTGTGTATTCTGACGAGATTTTCTCTCTCTCTATATATATATATATGTTTACATATATATATATGTGTGTGTGTGTGTGTGAGCGCGCGTGTGCGTATGTCTGTGTGTGTATGCATAGAGGGTGATATTTTTATATTTGTCTCTACGTTAAATGATGGGTTCTAAAGATAACTTTTAGACCAGCATTATTTTCTCCACGTTGTCTTCTTATAAGAGTTTGTTCTACTTGCTAAAAGATTCTTTTTTTTTCTAAATACCATGAAACGTCACTGTACCCCTTTTACATCAGTGAAGCTCGTTTGAAATCCAGGAGTTTGAATGTTTATTTACATGGCTAGCCTGCCCTTCCCTCTTAAAAGAGAGACACTATACAATCTTCTTCCAATTTACTCAAAGATACCTAGCTTTACCAAACTCTTATATTCCATGTCCCTTGAGGATATCGACGGCCATGTTTCTTCACGGCTTCCTTTCTATTCCTTTCCTTTCCCACAAACATTTAAGTCTTTTTTCACGACGATTTTCTTGCCTTCAGTATCTATTTTATTCTCTGGGTTGTCTTCCTTCCTTATGTGTTTGTGAAATTTTCTGATTTTACTTATAACTTCCCCTATTGTTTCAATTTCCTTTAAGATTTTCTCTTTGTTTACATCCTCTGTGATTATTATTCCCAGCATTCGTTGTTAGATGTATATCTTCTGTCATTTAAAGAAAGTGGAGGATTTTAACCGCCAAGGTACGGTAAACGAGCTAACCTAGATGAGTATTATTGCAATGTAAAGTGCTCGGTCCTTATTGAGTTTCAAACATTTTTGGTCTTGTGCCCCACTAGGTATACTTAGTCAATATTTGTAAGGGACTGAAAAGACGAAAGTAAAAGGAAACAGGAGAAAAAAAGGATGAAAAGAAAAAAATTAGAAGGAAGAACGAAAAAGAACTTCAGTGGAATGAATGAATGAATGAATGAATGAAAAAAAGACAGGGCTCGAGAACGAACGAAAGTAAGAAATTTCATGATTAAAAAAGAAAGAAAAAAAGGAAAGAAAGACCATTCTTAAAAAGAAAGAAGAAAAGGCCAAAGAAAGAAAGAAAGAAAAAAAAAGAAAGAGAGAACGAACGAAGGAAGAAATACCAACTTCAAAAAAGAAAGAAAGACCAACCTCAAAAAGAAAGAAGAAAAGGCCAAAGAAAGAAAAAAAGAAAGAAAGAAAGAAATACCAAAGTCAAAACGAAAGAAAGAAAAACCTGAAAAAAGAAAGAAAAAAAGGCAAAGAAAGAAAAAAGAAATAAAGGAGAAATACCAACCTCAAAAAGAAAGAAGAAAAAGCCAAAGAAAGAAAGAAAGAAAGAAGAAATCCCAATCTCCAAAAGAAAGACCAACCTCAAAAAGAAAGAAGAAAAAGCCAAAGAAAGAAAGAAAGAAAGAACGAAAGAAAGAAAGAAAGAAAGAAGAAATCCCAACCTCCAAAAGAAAGACCAACCTCAAAAAAGAAAGAAGAAAAAGCCAAAGAAAGAAAGAAAGAAAGAAAGAAGTAATACAAACCTCCAAAAGAAAGAAAGACCAACCTCAAAAAGAAAGAAGAAAAAGCCAAAGAAAGAAAGAAAGAAAGAAAGAAAGAAGAAATCCCAACCTCCAAAAGAAAGAAAGACCAACCTCAAAAAAGAAAGAAGAAAAAGCCAAAGAAAGAAAGAAAGAAAGAAAGAAAGAAGAAATACCAACCTCCAAAAGAAAGAAAGACCAACCTCAAAAAGAAAGAAGAAAAGGCCAAAGAAAGAAAGAAAAAAGAAAGAAAGAAAGAAAGAAAAATGGGATGAAGAGGCGAAAAGTTATAAAATTGTTGATAATACAATGCTGGCATTTAAGACACAAGACTGGAATGTTATGAAGGAAGAAGAGAAATCACATTCCTAATAAGAGAAAATGCTAAAGATGAAAGAACAAAAAAAAACTGAATGAAAATTAAATTAGTCGGAAGAAAGAAAAAAACAAGGGAGGAAAATGGAAAAAAAGTAAAAGAAAACTAAAGAAAGAGTGACAAAAGCCAATAGAAATGAAATGGAAGAACGTTTGGCGCCTGATGTTATATGGATACCGAAATAGTTCTCCATTTATTTATTCCTTCCTTTCTTTTGCTAATAGATGGAAGCCGCTTGGGGGATAAATTTATCCTTGTGTTTGGAACTGCTTAGTGGGCACTTAGAAAAGCTGCAACCCTTTCGCGCCAGTTATGTGCGTTTGCCCTTTCGGCAACCCGAAACCCTTCATTAGCCGTATTATCAATTTCTCCTTCACTGTCCTTTGCGATAATGTTTCTCATTTGAAAGTTTTGCGAAGAGGCAAAATTCGGTATCGTATGTCATTTAGAACCCGCATCAATGATTGTGTCGATGCAACCACGTGTGAGACTATTTGTAGAATAATAATAAGAAGAAGAAGAAGAAAAAGAAGAAGAAGAATACGAAGAAGAAGAATACGAAGAAGAAGAAAAAGAAGAAGAAGAAGAAGAATACGAAGAAGAAGAAGAATACGAAGAAGAAGAAGAAAAAGAAGAAGAAGAATACGAAGAAGAAGAAGTAGAAGAAGAAGAAGAAGACGAAGAAGAAGAAGAAGAAGAATACGAAGAAGAAGAATAATACGAAGAAAAAGAAGAAAAAGAAGAAGAAGAATAATACGAAGAAGAAGAAAAAGAAGAAGAAGAATACGAAGCAGAATAAGAAGAATACGAAAAAGAAGAAGAAGAAGAAGAAGAAAAAGAAGAATACGAATAAGAAGAAGAAAAAGAAGAAGAAGAAAGATACGAAGAAGAAGAAGAAAAAGAAGAATAAGAAGAAGAAGAAGAATACGAAGAAGAAGAAGAAGAAGAAAAAGAAGAAGAATAATACGAAGAAGAAGAAAAAGAAGAAGAAGAATACGAAGAAGAAGAATAATACGAAGAAGAAGAAGAAAAGAAGAAGAAGAATAATACGAAGAAGAAGAAAAAGAAGAAAAAGAAGAAGAAGAATACGAAGCAGAATAAGAAGAATACGAAAAAGAAGAAGAAGAAGAAAAAGAAGAATACGAATAAGAAGAAGAAAAAGAAGAAGAAGAAAGATACGAAGAAGAAGAAGAAAAAGAAGAAGAAGAAGAAGAAGAATACGAAGAAGAAGAAGAAGAAGAAGAAAAAGAAGAAGAATAATACGAAGAAGAAGAAAAAGAAGAAGAAGAATACGAAGAAGAAGAAGAAAAAGAAGAAGAAGAATACGAAGAAGAATAATACGAAGAAGAAGAAAAAGAAGAAGAAGAAGAATACGAAGAAGAAGAAGAAGAAGAAGAATACGAAAAAGAAGAAGAATACGAAGAAGAAGAAGAATAAGAAGAATACGAAGAAGAAGAAAAAGAAGAATACGAAGAAGAAGAAAAAGAAGAATACGAAGAAGAAGAAACAGAAGAATAATAAGAAGAAGAATACGAAGAAGAAGAAAAAGAAGAATACGAAGAAGAAGAAAAAGAAGAATAAGTAGAAGAAGAAGAATACGAAGAAGAATAATAATACGAAGAAGAAGAAGAAGAAAAAGAAGAAGAATACGAAGCAGAATAAGAAGAATACGAAAAAGAAGAAGAAGAAGAATACGAAGAAGAAAAAGAAGAATACGAAGAAGAAGAAGAAAGATACGAAGAATACGAAGAAGAAAAAGAAGAAAAAGAAGAATACGAAGAATACGAAGAAAAAGAAGAAGAAGAAAGATACGAAGAATACGAAGAAGAAGAAGAAGAAGAAGAAGAAAGGGAGATAGAAGACAAAAATGAATAAGAAGGAAAAAACACCAGCCGTCTAAAAAGAAAAGAAAGAAGAATAAGAATGTGAAGTGATGGAAGAGTGACAGAAGAAAGTAGAGAAAGCTAAGAAAAACATACAGGAAGAGTGTTAATTAAAGAGGGAAGGAATAAACGGAAGATGTGGAGTAGAAAAGTTAATCAAATATAGAGAGAAAGGGGGGAGTATTAGAAAAGGAGAAGGAGGAGGTATGCAAGAATGAGAGGGTGTATAGTGAGTCCCGATATGGTAAAGAGAAGAATAAAAAGAATCAATGGAACTGAAAGTGGTACAAAAAAAAAAAAAAAAAGAAAGGCAGAGAAGAAAAAAAAAAGTAAAGCAAAAAAAAAGAAGAGGAATAAATGAAAAAAGGGTAGAAAAATGGGGAAGGAGAAAAAGGAGGAAGGAGAAAAAGGGGGAAGGAGGAGGAAGTACTAGACGGAAGAAGAAGAAGAAGAAGAAGAAGAAGAAGCGGTAGTATGGGAGTAGAAGTAAACAGGAGAGAAAGATTAAATCAAGTAAAAAAATAAAGAGAATAAGAAATTAAAGAAAAGATTAATTGAAGCAAATATGAAAAGCAATAAAAAGAATAAGCGAAAATGAAAAAGAAAGGATTGTACTATTGTCAATTATTAAAAATGGGATAATCTATTAAAAAAAATTCAGGCGAACTCTTGAACCTTATATTCATGAAGGTGCTACTTCGTCTTTTATTAGCAAGTGAGACACCCGAAATGCTCTTTTCGTCCAGTCTTGCACCACTCACCGTTGCTATTCATGTAAGATGCGCATTAAATAAAAGATTGTATTGCAAGATGTATGTTTACGCTTCTAATTCAATTTGTATTTTATACATTTCATTTTATTTTTGTGTGTTTTAGCTTAAACGCGTTGTCGTTTGTAAGAACAGGAAGGTTATATTTCTTTTCTTTATGTTGTTATTATTATTATTATTATTATTATTATTATTATTATTATTTGTTCATGGTTATTCCGTGTAATAATGTTATATTGATTGCCGTAATGTATACACTACAGTCAGATAGCTCGGGTTACTAATGCGATGTCCAGGACGATATTGTTGTCTTCGGGACACGTCTCTTTTCATTCAATCATATCACAGTTGGATAATGCAAACGCCCTTACGCCTGCACACTAACTCATATATATATATATATATATATATATATATATATATATATATATATATATAAACATACATATAAATATATATATATATATATGTGTGTGTTTGTGTGTGTGTCCACGCGTGTGCGAGAGAGAGAGAGAGAGAGAGAGACCACTTATAAACAACGTCACGCGCGTGCGCACACACACATATATGCGGTTGATCAAAAGTATCGGGACTGGTGTTATGAAAGGAAACCTGCAACGCATATCAATTCGACACTTAATCTCCTTCAAGGTAGTCTCCTTCTGAAGCCACACACTATCTCTAGTGTCGTTTCCGTTTACGAAAGCATTCGTGGAACTCTTTTTTTGTGGTTGCGAGCCGTTTCCTCGTCGCATTCTGTTGGGTTGTTAAATTCTTCGTCTTAGCCATAAGTTAATAAAGAAAAAAGCAGAGAAAATCGATGATTTTACTTGATATCTGAACGCTTATATATAGATTTACTAGAAAAGCGAGTATGGAAACAAAATTGACACCTATACCTAACACCAGAAAGAAACAGTTGAAATTTTCAGAACGGATAATGAGGAAAGACGGCTTGCAAAATTTGACACTCACACGACATATTGAAGGCAAGTGAGACAGAAGAAAACAACGCATAACGTACATAGCAAGCTGGAATTAATAGATGGCGGAGCAGGAATTGAGAGATAGCAAAAAGTCAAAATTTATTAAGAACTACAAATGACAAGAAATTCTAGAGATCCCTGATTGCCAAAGTCCTGAAGGGACATGGCACGTAGAAGAAGAAAAACCTCTATTTATGCACGGGTGTAAGTAAGGCTTTGAAATTGTGAAACGTTATTTCCCCCTTCCCACGTTATTTCTGTGTATATATCACACAGAAGAAGAAGAAGAAGAAGAAGAAGAAGAAAGACCATGGATTTAGAGTAGAAGAAATAGTTCAAAATCATCAGAAAAGAAGCTTGAAAGAAGAAGAGAAAGAAGAAGAGGAAAGACGATGGATTTAGAATAGAGGAAATAGATCTAAAGAAGAAGAAGAAGAAGGAGGAGGAGGAGAAGAAGAAAGACCATGGATATAGAGTAGAAGAAATAGTTCAAAATCATCAGAAAAGAAGCTTGAAAGAAGAAGAGAAAGAAGAAGAGGAAAGACGATGGATTTAGAATAGAGGAAATAGATCTAAAGAAGAAGAAGAAGAAGGAGGAGGAGGAGAAGAAGAAGAAGAAAGACCATGGATATAGAGTAGAAGAAATAGTTCAAAATCATCAGAAAAGAAGCTTGAAAGAAGAAGAGAAAGAAGAAGAGGAAAGACGATGGATTTAGAATAGAGGAAATAGATCTAAAGAAGAAGAAGAAGAAGTGAATGCTGGCCAATTTACTTACTGTTGAGATGTTGTGAGTTTCCCGCGTGTCGGTGTATGAATCAAGACAACCACAGTTGTAGAGGAAAATACTGGTATATTCATAAAAGCAATTAACAATAGAGTGATTAGTAGAACGAAGGTTGGTTAGTACGAAACAATATCCAAAGTCTATAGTCCAACGGTATGTAACGGGTAAGCTTATCTGGACTGCTCACGCTGACTCTCTCTCTGACGCTCTGTCACTCTCTCCCCAGAGCTGACTTATATAAGAGGGACCAGTCCATTACTAGTTAGAAGGTGGGTGCGCCCCAACACTTACAGATGAACAGGAGACTTGAGGAAACAGAGATGTCGTTTTACTGAAGAATGCTGAGAATGTCATGGACGGGACAGTTGAACAACGAGGAAGTTTTAATGATTTTAAATGTGAACAAAAAGAACACTTGTACTTAGAATCAGAAGAAGGTATCTATCTTTTCTGAAAAAATATAATGAGGAAAGAGTGCTTGGAGAACGTGACACTCACATGATATATTAAATGCAATAGGGTATAAGAAAAAGAGTAATGATCTTAGATAAACGGATGACAGAATATGAGAAGGAAGAGAATGTGTGTGGACAAACAAGAGAGCTTCGAAGAAATTGTAGAAACACAAGATCACCCACGTCCTGAAGGTATATGACACATAGGGGAAGATGATGATCTACATGAGTATGTTCGACTGGGGAATGGGTATACATGTAGATATAAGTAATAATGAATGTGAGATCGGCGAGGCGGGTTCAAATTACGGACTGGTCTGTTGCTTTCACATTCGCACAAATTCCCGGCTCTTATTTCCGTATCTATGTGATAAATAACAAGGTAGACTTGGCTGCCTAGGTTTGGATGAAAGTAAATATAAGAGAAGTAAAATCGTAGAGAAGATCACGAGAAACCACTCCGTTATCTTTCTGTTGTAACCTGGAAAAGGTTACTGAATGAGGAAGAACCAAAACGGAAGTTGGAAATGAAATGGCAATCTTTATAACATCAACAAAATACAATACTCGCCAGCGGCGTGAAGTAGGTAAACCACTGCTAGTGATGTACTATTTAGAGAGCATATTACCCACCCCACCTTACAATACTGTACAATGTATTTATGAGGGTTAGGACATACCCATTATTGTTCATAGGTACGGTATACAAAAATAACCTTTCCAAAGCCAAGAATAGCAATTGATTAACACTCACATCTAATATGTGCCCCAGACTCGTGTTACTCTGTGCTATAATTAACCTGAAAACTCCTCAGCTCAAGCATTTGATATGGATGTCATGCGTGGCACCAAAAAGTAAAAGAAAATTATACTTAACATCATTAAAAGTAAAAGGAAACTTAATATCAGGAAGATTGTAATAACCTAGAAAATGTTATTGAATGAGGAAGAACTAAAATGGAGGTTGGAAATGAAATGGTAAACTTTATAAAATCAACAAAATATAATACTCACCAGAGGCGTAAAGTATGTAAACCGCCGCTAGTGGTGGACTACTTAGACAGCACATTAACCCCCACTTACAATAGTGTCCAACGTATTTATGAGGATTGGGACATCCCTATTAATGTTCATAGGTACGGTATATAACACTTTCTCAATCATACATGGCAATTCACAGATATTAAAAAAGGATGCAAATCTAAGGAGAATCGTGATCACTATCACGTACTGAAGATATCTTTTTAAATACTCCATATGATCACTTAATGTCTGTCGTCAGTTATTGTGAATCCGTGCTATAGTGTTGTCATCTTAACAAATATACCAGGGCGTTTGCTTTATGAAAATAGAAAGCTAATTTCGTATGAGATATACAAGTCAATATTCTCGCTACTTTTATGACAGGTTATCAAAATTTCAAACCGAAATTGTTGCGTACCCTTTTCACAGATACCCTTGGCAACGTAAAATCCAAAGAAAGGATCTGGAATATAGTCGGTTTTGACTTAGCATCTAGACTCCAATCAATTTCTCACAGACGTAATATGGCTCCCCTCTGTCTTTTCTACAAATATTTCCATAGCAACTGCTCTGACAGGCTATTTTTCCTTGTGCCCTAACTAGATGAATGTAAGCGTGCTACTATGTTGGCATCTCGGTTACGCTCTTTTACTGTTGAAATAGTTAAATGTAACAGCCTCTTCCACTCCAAAAGCTTCATCTCCCACACTTCCCAAGAGTGGAACTCCCTTTCTTTTACTTGCCTCCGTGATAACTATAATCTTCAAAAATTTAAATGCAACGTCAATCTTCATCTTTTGATGGCTTCATCCCCGTTCTTTAAGTTTTTTTTTATCCTTTACGCAATCACCCCCATACCCATTCTTTCCTTACTTTCACTCTCTGTTACCCACTCCTTCATACTAATGGTACTCCTGCATACTAATGGTACTCCTGCCTTGCTTGGAATGAAATGCTTTTAAAATAGCAGATCCGACTAGGCTTTGGTTAGTAACCAGACAAGTAAGACAACTGAATTCAAAACCATTTAGGCAGGGAACTGCAAATCTACCCTGTGAAAACATTTCCCACAGAAACCACAGTATGAACGCATAGGGGTGTACAATACAAACATGCAGTCTGTGTTTGTTCTTTTTCTGCAACAAGATTATTATCGACTAGCATAAAACTATCTTTTTCTTTGTCTATTATCCCCTATAATTGTTACCAGCCTTACTAATAACTGATATTTCGATATCCTTTTATACATATTGTTTTGTTTCTTTCTTTTTTGTATAGAAGGTTCATACTGTACAAGGTATGGAGGCCACTCGAGGTAGATTATTACGTTAAGGTCAGTTTATATAGATAAGAGGAGGATATAATGGTTAACTTAAACACATTCAAATTGTAGCGATCGAGGAAACATCCTCTTAGGAATCGGTTCCACAGAACAATGGTTCGTAGGAAGTAGCTACTTCAATGGAATTTACTTCTCACCGATGGAATAAGGAGAAAATATGGGCGTCTTGCTAAAATGTAAGTCGAATGGCGGGACTTTGACGTGAAGGTTACGCCTTGCCGAACTAAGGAATGTTGTTATTTTCCATTGATCTTTTTGAATATCGCAATATTTTTTCAAACGATTCTTCTACTTTATATATTTGGAATAATGGCATATTTTTTTAACAACCGCTTTCTAAGATCAATGGTTAAATGGCTTTGAACAAGTGAAGATTCTGGGGCTTGCCAAAGATCACACTCTTAACCCTTTCGACTGACGTCAAATATCACAAACAAAGAACTCTACCAGATAACAGAAACCACATCACTTGAGAACTTTCAAAAGCAGCAACAGTTAAAATGGACTGCAGATGTTGATATTCCACAGTACTTCAAATAAATAGTTAGGAAGGAAACCCCCGTCAATACTGGAAAGAGCGTTGACAACTACACGACATAATAAACCTATTTTTCTGAGTAAGTGTTTTAAGAGGAAGATTTTATAGTAGTAAAAGCTAATATAAGGAAACGACTAATATTAACATTACAATTACCACATAAGTCGTCTTATTTTATTTTCGTGTTCTTACTTTAATGATACATTATCTGTCATATTCCTGGAGTTCCTGCAGTTCCTCATCTTCCATTGTTTTCATCACTCCCAGAAAATCATAAATTTGTTTTCATTTTTTTTCATTTATTAATCAACTTTGTGCCTTTTTTTTGTTATTTACACTAATTATCATTTTATGTAATTCATTAAACCAACCAATTCAATTTTCTGAAGTGTATTTTCAATATCTTCTGCAAACATTTTAGGCAAAATTCCTATCCCATTGTCTAAATCCTTACCAAACCATTCTCTCATCCGTGTCTTTATGCAGTTGATTTACTACACTACGACTACACTACCAATTTCTTATTTGAATTCTGTTAGTTCCCCAGTTAGTTAATTAGTTAGAACTTGTGTTACGTCCTAAAGTTACTGCAGAGAAATAATGGACCATTCCATTCTGATTATGAGGGGAGACAGGAGAAAATATATCAGCGAGGCACTTTGTTTTTTTTTTGTGAGGAAAAGCAAGCATATATAATGCCAAGAAAAACAGGAAGGAAGAGGAGGGGGATATAAGAGGTGACAATACTGTCATGCGTTTAACGTCCTGCTGTAGTGCAATGGAAAACTTGTTAATTTCACACATTTTCATTTGTATTCTTTTACTTTTTTAAATAATGACTTGCCCTAATACTTTTACTTGTTGCTGCACTATTTTGTTAAAGTTGTTAAGAGCAAATATTTTGGAGGGGGACATAGGGGAATTTTAACAGGTATTTTATAATTGGGAGTCTCAAAAGGAGGATATTCAGTCATTCAATTTAAGAATAAAGGTTCTCCAGAAAATTTAAATTTAACAACCGTAAAATTTAGCGGACACTGATAGTTTACATCATTTTTGTTAATGCCCTGTTTAAATAGTGCGTTAAAGACTGCTGAGTCTTCTGCCGATTCAAATACCTTTTCATATTTAAAGAGGGCTATGAAGCTTATTATCTTCTCTTGTTATTTTTTTTTTATCGATCAGTTGATCTCGTGTTTGTAGATAGGCTGTTGTTGAATAACCACTCGTGTTCGGAGAGCGGTATCAATAAAGATTGGGTTATTGGTAAAATGTATTAGTATTTTTAAAGCTAACTATTCCATTTGAAAAAGTCAGATTTAATTCTGTTTTTTTTTTTTTTTTGCTGTTTTTTTTTGTGTTAATTTTAGCGTACAATTCCATATGTTCACGGGTCATTTGTGTCGTTGTCTTCATTGTTATTGTTTTTTTTTCTTTCTTTCCTTTTTTATTCTTCTGTTGATCATATTAAATATGAACAGCATTTGACTTCATAATAATATTTTCTGTTAACCCCGTTGTCGTTTTCCAGATGAGTTGTTATTAGAAATAAACTTATTCTTACTTTTGTTTTATGAGTCGCTTCCAGTGTTCCTCTCATGATCAGCATTGATGTAATTACAAAGTATTTTAAATTTTAATTATTTTCATTAATTTATTTCTGAATCCTGCTGTTGAATTAAGATTTGAAACATCAGCAGCAGAACGAAACAAAACAAGATAAAAGATGTCGAGACCTTTGACGTGTTTGCAACAACACAGCAGGACCTAGCGAGCGTTTATGATGAAAACAATAGCACAAATTTAAAAACATTGCCCAAAACGGCGTCGATGTTGGGGAAAGCCTCCTCGATTCTAATCTGTTGTGAATCACGAAAGTAATTAACGTCTTCATAGAAAAAGAAAAAAAAGAAAAAAGAAAAAGAAAAGTGTATGAGTGTGTGGCGGGGAAGGGACACGTTGAAAGTGAGAAAACATTTTAATTATTCGAAAACGTTGCGAGATAATGAGGACATTGATTACAAAATGGGGAAATTTTCACATAGCTGATTTTATAAGCAATATTATCAACTTTCGAGGTAAATAATTATGACAACAAAAGAGAATGAAAATGATTTTTTTTTTTTGCCGCTAAAGAGAGTTGAGTTTAGAAACAAACCAGTCTATACACTACTTATGCTACATATATATATATATATATATATATATATATATATATATATATACATTGTGAAGATATTACATGTGCAGAAACAAGTACTCACAAGAAAGATGCATTTGCATCCAAGCAAAATGCATCTTATCTTCACAGGTGAGGAACAAAGATGGTCATAAACGATACGATTTAAAAATGCTACTTATGAAATATCACTTTATTTTTTCTATTATTCTTTAAAATAAAACATGAGGACAAACACCATAAAAGAAAAAGGAAATATACAAAGGGTCCCCATAAAAGAAAAAGAAATATATAAAGGGTTTCCATAAAAATGAAAGAAATTTATAAATGGTTTCCATAAAAGGAAAAGAAATATTTAAGACTTTCCATAAAAGGAAAAGAAATATATAAAGGGTTTCCATCAAATGAAAGAAATATATAAAGGTTTTCTACGAAAGGGAAAGAAATATATAAAGGGTTTCCATAAAAGGAAAGAAATATAGAAAGAGTTTCCATAAAAGGGAAAGATATATAAAAGGATTTCCATAAAAAGAAAAGAAATATATAAAGGGTTTCCATAAAAGGAAAGAAATATATAAAGGGTTTCCATAAAAGGAAAAGAAATATATAAAGGATTACCATAAAAGGAAAGAAATATATAAAGGGTTTCCATAAAAGGAAACAAATATATAAAGGGTTTTCATAAAAATATATAAAGGGTCTCCATAAAAGGAAAAGAAATATATAAAGGGCTTCTACAAAAGGAAAAGAAATATATGAAGGGTTTCCATAAAAGGAAAGAAATATATAAAGGGTCTCCATAAAAGGAAACAAATATATAAAGGGTTTCCATAAAAGGAAAAGAAATATATAGAGGATTTCCATAAAAGGAAAGAAACATATAAAGGGTTTCCATAAAAGGAAAAGAAATATATAATGGGTTTCCATAAAAAGAAAAGAAATATATTGAGGATTTCCATAAGGGGAAAGAAATATATAAAGGGTTTATAAATATTTAAAGACTTTCCATAAAAGGAAAAGAAATATATAAAGGGTTTCCATAAAAAGAAAAGAAATATATAGAGGATTTCCATAAAGAGGAAAGAAATATATAAAGGGTTTCCAAAAAAGGAAAATAAATATATAAAGTCTTACCATAAAAGTGAAAGAAATATATGTAGGATTTCCATAAAAAGAATAGAAATATATAAAGGGTCTCCATAAAAGGAAAAGAAATATATAAAGGGTTTCCATGAAAATGAAAGAAATATATAAAGGGTTTCCATAAAAGGAAAAGAAATATAGAAAGGGTTTTCCTGAAAGGAAAGTGATATATAAAGGGTTTCCATAAAAGGAAAAAAATATATATAAATGGTCTCTATAAAAGGAAAGAAATATATAAAGTGTTTCTACAAAAGGGAAAGAAATATATAAAAGGAAAAGAAAAAATAATAAAAAAAATAATAAGAAGAAAATAGAAAAAAGGCAAAGAGAATAGGATAAGAATATAATAAATGGTAAAATGGAAAGAAGTAAGAAAAATATAAGAGTTAAGAAAAATTAAAAGACAACACGTCATATACTATTGATCCCTCTTTTAAATTAATGCTTGGAACGTTTGAATTTATATTCGTTTCTCTCTTTCATTATGATAGGATAGTTAAAGAACAAGAAACAGATCTTAATAATAAATCTAACATGTTTTACTTGATCAAAGCTTCGTTTGATATCAAGATAGAAATTATGAAACATGATAAAAAGCCAACGCGAGGCACATCATAAAGAACATAACTCTTTAAAGAAAATACTATATATATATATATATATATATATATATATATATATATATATATATATATATATATATATATATATATATAAGCATTACGCCCCGAGCAAAGGGGAAGCCACTAGGATGCAGGGAGTTGCAGGAGATTTGGAGCGAGAGCAGATAGGAGTGATAGAGGAAACGATGAGGAGAAGGATAGTGGGTAGATCAAGGTAACTGGAGATGTCGATTGACATTACATTTGAATAGTTGGAGATTATAGCTCTCATGGAAACTGGAATAGGGAAGAGAGCTCCACAGACGCGAGGTGCGAGATATGAAGCTATTGGAGTAGAAGAGACGGCTACATTTAGTAGTTTCGACAGTGAAAGGATTTGAGCGGGATGCCGGCTTCGTAGGGCGCTTGAATTCATGAAATCTGGGAACCAGTGAAAGCAGCTCCTCGGAGCAATTACCATGAAAGTATTTGTAAAAAAAGACAGAGAGAGGCGACGGCGCGTCTGTGAGAGAGCGACTGTAGACGAGATGCCAGAACAGGGCCAATAATATTGCATATCCGCCTCTGGATCTTGTCGAGAACTCCGAGGTAGCAAAATTATCAACTATTAATACAACTTTTAAAAAACTACATCACATCATCATTTTTCTCCAGATCCATTAATCTAACTTATCTCTTTCGAACACATAAAAATCAATATACATACAAAAACGCAGTAAAATTTAATTTCGTATTTAAAAAAAATATTAACTAATGATCAAGTATAAAGTAATGATCAAGTATAAATATTTTTATACATATTTATACTTGATCATTAATTAATATATATATATATATATATATATATATATATATATATATATATATATATATATATATATAAATTAAATACGAAATTAAAGTCTAATATATTTATTTGTAAAAATACCGTATATTCTATTATTTATTAGAAGGAGAAATGGTACTTTTAGTTTGTACGAATAAAATTTGACTATTAAACATATGACTTACTCATATTTAAATGATCTTTTAGAAAATTTTTGTTCATAAAAATATGAATTAAGTCGATAAATGAAAATTCCAAATATTTTGTCATTGAAAACCAGAGACAACACGCTGAATAACGGATGTCTATATTTTTGAGCAGGCACCACTCACCCCACCTAAAGATAACCTCACTTTGTAAGTAACATATATGATCCTGACGTTTTCTAGGGAAATTAAAAATCCAATGACCCCGTAATCAAAATAGATTGAATTTTCTTTAATCTTGACAACTCAAAATATTAAAATTGCCTGCGCTTATAAATAAATTTCTTAGAAAGTTATTCCTAGCATCGCTTGACAATGGAACTAGAGTCTGGATTTTAAGTTTAATTTTTATAATTAAATTTACAATTTTAGTTTCAGTTTTGAAACATAGAAATTTCTGTGTCGTGATGGAATCACATTTTTAAAAAATGGGAATACTTATAATATTATGCTCTACTGTTTGTACCAAGCATTTTTTTTATTTTTTAAATAAAAATAATTGATAAGAACACCGGATTATAAATCTTACTGTTCTTTCTTTTATTTTAATATTATAATATATATATATATATATATATATATATATATATATATATATATATATATATATATATATATATATATATATATATATATATATATATATATATATATATATATATATATATATATATATATATATATATATATATATATATATATATATATATATATATATATATATATATGTGTGTGTGTGTGTGTGTGTGAAAATATATAGAAAATAGGAAGGAACTGGTTAGGTAAATAATCCAAAGTCCCTTAGTATTTTAGTTATTATTTTTTAAAAAATAGTGCTCGATACAAAAGTAGAGCATAAATATAATTATTTATTTAAATATTTATTTATTTAAATATTTGCGTTTTGGAATCATATTTTTAGATAAATAATTATATATATATATATATATATATATATATATATATATATATATATATATATATATATATATAAGATCTGTTTACAAACTATCGGAACTAGTGTCCCAAACCACTTATTTCTTATTCAAAGTCTAATAGACTTTTCCATCTTTCTCTGCTATGATTCTATGTAATGCTGTGGATACTTCTTGGATCCCCTCAGCTAAATCGTTACGGCCCACTTGATGGTATCAACGCTTTCAGAACGGATCCGCTTGGTGATCTTCTTGGGATTGGGGAAAAGAAACAGACACACCGATCAAGATCAGGAGAATAGGGAAGTTGTTCCAGTACGGTGATGCTCAGGTCGTTTTGAGCAGGTGCATTTTTGTAGTGAACCAACCACGATTTGCCCTAACAAAACTCTCGTCACTTCTGGCGAAATGAGCGAAGTAAACGCCGCAGCATCTCCTTGAAGATGTTAATTGATCATCTGGCCCTGTAGGAAGAACTCACTTTGGACGATACTTCTAAAATCGAAAAACGGATAAGTCCCGTTACTCTTCAGACAGACCTCGTATATATATATATATATATATATATATATATATATATATATATATATATATATATGTGTGTGTGTGTGTATCTATATATATATATATATATATATATATATATATATATATATATATATATATATATATATATATATATATATATATATATATATATATATATATATATATATATATATATATATATATATATATATATATATATATATATATATATATATATATATATATATATATATATATATATATATATATATATATATATATATTTATATATTGAAAATAAATATGCGTTTATTTTCTCAACGTTCAATTCTAATCAGAAATCTATGCACGTAGTAATTTTCAGGCTCAAATTTAAAAGGACCTTTGTAATTTGTCAATATTTATAAACAACTGGTCAGATGAGGAAAAATAGGTAAAATATGTAAAAATATTACTGATTACAAAAATTAGTATTGATAAAAAATGAATTGAGTAAGAAAAACTATATATATATATATATGTGTGTGTGTGTGTGTGTGAGTGTGTGTGTATCTCTGAGAAAAAATATATGAATATGGATAAACTAAATAACTAGATATTAAGAAACGTATAAACGTGCGTTAGCGTGCATACACAGGTAAGCGAATAAATATTTACTCAGTTTAATATAAGTTTCAAATAAAACAGTGCTCAATGTAGTTAGACTGAGCTTAAAAGCACATGTTAATTAATATACATATACCTACGTTTGAATATATATGAATAAATGTGTTGTTTAAAACTAATTAAAAATGATATGATTAAGAAATATATATGTGTGTGAGTGTGTGTGTGTGTGTGTGTGTGAATATAAATGTGGACAATGACGAAGAGGTCAAGCAGCGACAGTCTGTTTCATGCTTCAAAGAAATCTGCCTGAAGATTACGTTGAATCAGGAAGCAGACTGTCATCGCCTGGCTTTTTCCTCCGTATCCACTTTTATATTTATCTCTGCATAATAGCCTTATCCCTAATATTGAGCATTTTTACCCATAAATATAGCATACCGTAAAACTATATATTTATCACATTTATATACATACGTAAATATATGACATTATAATACATACATAATGTATTGATTAAAAACTTAATATGGGAACGCACACACACACACATTTATTATATATATATATATATATATATATATATAGATAGATAGATAGATAGATAGATAGATATTATAATTATTTTTTTAAAATATGATTCCTTCGCTACATAAGAGTTCTCATGTTTCAAAAACAAGAGCCAAAATCTTCAATATAATTATTAAAATTAAATTGAATTAAAGTATCAAGCTCTGTTTCATTCTCAAGTGATTTTTTATTAATTATATTGAAGTTTTTGAAGTCTTTGGCTCCTGTTTTTGAAACATGAGAACTCTTATGTATTAAAAGGAATCATATTTTTTTAAAAAAATAATTATAATTTAGACTCAACTTTTGTATTGATCACAGTTTTTTTTTTAAAAAAAATAATAAAAACAAAAATACTAAAGAACTTCGGATTATTAACCTAACGTGTTCTTTCCTATTTTTCTATATATTTACACACACACACACACACACACACACACACACATATATATATATATATATATATATATATATATATATATATATATATATATATATCAATTTCCCAGCTCAGTCAATGGAACAAGCATCAGAATTTTTTTCTTTTTTTCTCGTGTACACTCGTATCTGTCTCTCTTATATATATATATATATATATATATATATATATATATATATATATATATGTGTGTGTGTGTGTGTGTCTGTGTGTCTGTGTGTGTGTGTGCACGCGCGTGTGTGTGTGTGTGTGCGTGTGTGTGTGTGTTGTGTGTGTGTGTGAAAATACCAGATACGTCGATGTCATGTTAGTATTTGTCTTCACATTTTTTTTTATTTTTATTTTACTCTCGTTATCATAAAATAATCGGTAGGTGCATGCTCAAGAACTTTCCCGCTGTTATTCCTGCCTTCTTGGCATCCAGAAGGTCAAAGATGTTGTTGAACCTATTTTTGTATATGACTAATGCGTTTCATAAATTTTAAATATGAGGAGATCCAATTTTTTGTTCATAAATAATTTTTTTATCGATTAAATTCTATTTATATATTTTAAAAATAAACATTTTTTAAAATTTGTTATTGATTTTTCCTAAAATGTTATCTCACGCCCTTTTTCTGTCAAATATATCCTATCTTAAAAGAAATACTCCTTTCCAAAGCCAACATATCATTTTCTTTTATATAAAAATGCAACGGTTGACTACAGACCCCACTTATTTATAATAAATAAAAACAACAATAATATATCAACTTAAAATAGAATGACAAATAATTGTGAAATAATTATGAGTAAATTTAAATAAATATGGAAATAGTAAATTAGGAGTTAAATGACATTATTAAGCATTTTCTATAGTTTACCTTTACTTACAGTGTTTGATTTATGAATACTTTGAAGCTTTCTTAAATTCAAAAGATTTTGTAACGATATTTTACTTACGTATATAAATAAATGTTGCAAAATGAAATCTTTACGTTTACCTCGAAGTAGGGGTGGAGCGATACCTTGGCAAAGGAAATGTTCTTTATATATTTAGTCATATATATATATATATATATATATATATATATGTGTGTGTGTGTGTGTGCATATATATATATATATATATAAAAGAAATATGTTGTAGTGGTTCCAACGAGAGAAAAGTATGTATATTAAAAAAGAAGAGGGTGCCATAAACGTTTTTTTTTGTAATGTGGATTTATTGAGAAAAAATATTATACTTTGTTTTACATAATTTCACGACACGTGAAAATTCGGATTGCCAACACACAAACAGAATGTCTCATATCGAGAATATTCCACATTGAACATGAAGAAAAAATTAATTATTTTTTAATAATATGTAAAAATCTCCACTTTCACCTGAAGACGGTTTTGCGAGACCAGACCAGAAACACGTGTCGTGAAATTATGTAAAACAAAGTATAATATTTTTCTCAATAAATCCACATTACAACCAAAAACGTTTGCGGCACCCTCTTCTTTTTATATATATATATATATATATATATATATATATATATATATATATATATATATATATATATATTGCCATAATATAATGTCAATAATATATATACATATGTGTGTATGTGTGTGCGTGCATGTGCATGGATGTGAATGGATCAAGGCAGGTGTGTATATATGTATGTACAGTGTATCACAAAAGTGAGTACACCCCTCACATTTCTTCCAATATTTAAGTATATCTCTTCATGGGACAGCACTGAAAAATTACCTTTTGACACAATGAAAAGTAGTCTGTCTGCAGCATATATAACAGAGTTAATTTCTTTTCCCCTCAAAATATAGCCATTAAAAAATCCCTGGCAGCAAATGTAGTACCCCCCTGGCTACACCCCTAAAAATGAGTGACCCCTAAACCACACCCTAAATGTCTAAATTGAGTAACTTTTCATTTTCCCTCCAAAATGTCATGTGACTCATTAGTGTAACATGCCCATGTGTCCATGGGGAAATGTATTCAAATTTGTAGTGCATCTCTAAATCTCTCTTAACCACATGGCAAAAGAACTCTCTGAAGATCTTAAAAATTGTATTGTTGCACTGAAAGATGGCCAAGGCTACAAGAGGTTGCCAACACCCTGAAACTGAGCTGCAGCACAGTGGCTAAGATCATCCACCATTTTAAAAGAGCAAGGACCACTCAGAACAGGCCTCGGGTAGGTCGTCCAAAGAAGCTGAGCGCACGTGCTGAGCGTCACATCCAAATGCTTTCTTTGAAAGATCGGCGTAGGAGTGCTGTTAGCATTGCTGCAGAGATTAAAGAGATTGGGATTCAGCCTGTTAGTGTTCAGACCATACGCCGCACACTACATCAAATTGGTGTGAATGGCTGTCAACCCAGGAGGAAGCCTCTTCTGAAGGCAATGCACAAGAAAACCCGCAAACAGTTTGCTGAAGACATGTCAACAAAGCCCATAGATTACTGGAACCATGTCCTATGGTCTGATGAGACGAAATTTAATTTGTTTGGTTCTGACGGCCTTAAGCATGTGTGGCGGCGACCAGGTGAGGAGTACAAAGATAAGTGTGTCATGCCTACAGTCAAGCATGGTGGTGGGAATGTCATGGTCTGGGGCTGCATGAGTGCAGCAGGTATTGGAGAGTTACATTTCATTGAGGGAAACATGAACTCCAACATGTACTGTGAAATACTGCAGCAGAGCATGATCCCTTCCCTTCAGAAACTGGGTCGCAGAGCAGTGTTCCAGCATGACAATGACCCCAAACACACATCCAAGACAACCACTGCTTTACTGAAGAGGCTGAGGGGGCAGTGATGGACTGGCCAAGCATGTCTCCAGACTTGAAACCAATACATCTTTGGGCCATCCTCAAGCAGAAGGTGGAGGTGCGCAGAGTCTCAAATATCCGCCAGCTCCACGACGTCGTCAGTGAGGAGAGGAAGAGCATTCCAGTGACTACCTGTGAAGCTCTGGTAAACTCAATGCCCAGGAGAGTAAAGGCAGTTTTGGATAATGATGGTGGCCACACAAAATATTGACAGTTGACATGTTGTATGTTAATATTGACAACTTTTACTAAGGGGTGTACTCACTTTTGCTGCCAGGGATTTAGCTTTTAATGGCTATATTTTGAGTTATTTTGAGGAAAAAATAAATTAACTCTGTTATATATTCTGCAGACAGGCTACTTTTCATTGTGTCAAAGTGTCATTTTGTCAGTGTTGTCCCATGAAGAGATATGCTTAAATATTTGAAGAAATGTGAGGGGTGTACTCACTTTTGTGATACACTGTATATATACTTATAGAAATTGCAAAATTTTGAATATATATCGCTAATATTTGCATATATATATATATATATATATATATATATATATATATATATTCATAATATGTATATATATATATATATATATTTGCCTATATATATATATATATATATATATATATATATATATATATATATATATGTACAGAGAGAGAGAGAGAGAGAGAGAGAGAGAGAGAAAATGTGCGTGTTCTTTTGCTATACACTTTCCTGTGTGCGTATATGTATTTTCATAATATATATATATATATATATATATATATATATATATATATATATATATATATATATATATATATATATATGTATATACATATTGTCTACAGAATCGGTCGTGGCTATTATATATGCGTTTTCGACTCACGCAGAATTTACCATCAATTCATGAATGTATATATCAGAAGTTTTCGTTTTGTTGACTTTTCGCTCAGTGGGTTTAACGAAAAAAAAAATGGTAAAAGGAAATATCACCATGGCACTCCGGTAAACACGCCGAGGTTTTGTAGGGATTTGATTAAATCACAACAAACAAATGGCGGGAGAGAAACGTTTGAAACAATGGAGAACTGAAGTTTTACCAATTGTATCTTTCATGCCTGTTTCATTGTCTGTTTTCTTAGTTCTTGAATTCTCGCCATTCAAATAATTCTGTTAATCTTGAGTAAATTATGTTTATATTCTATATTCTATTCACGTCTAACTGAAAGACTTTTACCTAAATAAGTGTTATTGCTAACTATCTCTGCATACTGAGAATTACATAGACAAAATATTAGACTCACTTTTAATGATAAAATAAACGACATGAAAACTTATACTTACAGGGGTTAGACCAAATAATGTGAACATCTTGCAAAAATAGCAATTTTTCAATACGTTCATTTCCAGGTATTTGTAAACATCAGAACAGCATAAAAGGTAACTCCTCCTCACTTTAATCCTTTACCTTGCATTTCCAACTAATTAAGTCATTATTTATCTTCAGGTAAAAAAATTAGAAACTTGTGTATGCCCAACACCTTACTAGTTAATAAATAAATGTTTAAGCAAGTGTTCACATTATATTGTCTAACCCCTGTACAGTCAGGAATAGACAGTTGAAAATCCTGAGACAATTATGAAGGCGTAGAAAATTTCAAAGGCGTAGAGGATTTCGAAGGCTTAGAGTAATTCGAAGGCGTAGAGAATTAACAATCACAGGATATATTAAAAGCAGAAGAAACGGGAGAAAACTGTGAGTAAACCTACTGTATAATTCTGAGTTAACTGATGAGAAAACAAAGTCAAACGTAATAATAATGTAGAATGATATGTACTAATATTTTATAGATTACTCAAAAAAATTGATAAGATTCGGCACAAATCCACATTTGAAATGCGAGTAAAAATATATCTATTTTGGAAAAAGAGAGAATAATACTTATACTGGGAGAAAACGCGCTGCATACAGTAAAATATATGAGCAGTGACACAAAAATATAAAGGTGTATAGAACAAGGATGTGTCTTCTCCCCAGATTTATTCAAGCTATGCAGTGAAGCCATTCTACGGTATCGGGTGACGTTAGCAGGATTTATTATCGGTGGGCGTAATCCTAACAATATAAAAAATGCAGATCATATTGCGTTGAAATCATTCACGGAAAGGAAACTACAGGACCTCTTATACCGTGTAGTAAAAGAGAGAAATGGCACTAAGCATTATCGGCCTCAGTAAGAGGAAAGGCCAAAATCCGAGTTAAAAATTTGAGATTCCAAAATCGGGCCATTACAGAATGGAATATCTGGGAATAAACCGACAACATTGGCATCTAAACAGTAACAAAACAGCCATTCTAGAAGATAAGCAAAATTCTCAGAAACCTGTTTCGTTAGAAACAAAAAATAGTGTTCGGCGAGAAAAAAAAACAAAAAAAAAACACTGCGTAAATGTGATTCTACAGAAGGATACTGAGACATCTATAGATGGGGAGAGTAAGCAACCCAGAAGTCTTAAAGAAAAGTCATCAAAAAGAACACTTGTACACAGAATTAGGAGTAGACACCTGAAATTTCTTGGACGGATAATGAGTCAGCAGGAATAGGAAAATTTAATCCTCACAGAGCATGATGAAGGCCAGAGAGCCACTAATCTGAAGAGTTTCTGTAAATGGACAGTGGAAGGGTGAGCGTGATATTTGCCTTGCGTGAAAGTTGAAAAACAAGGGATATGAAGTTTTGGAGTGCCATGATCGCCCATGACCTGAAGAGACGCAGCGATGAGAAGAGTGAAACTAATATCAGCACATCCTATTCTGTGTTCAATTTCCTTATCTTCTATACTTAATTTGCTAGAAGTGATCCATACACCGAGGCATTTCAAGGGTTTTAAATTTACTAATTCCACAAACCTAAATTTAATATACAGTGTAAGGAGAATATATATATATATATAGTCTTCAACAGACAAACTGTTTCGCTGTATCAGAGCTCATCAGTGTGGCTAGACATCCGGTTGCCTCTAGTTAGGATCGAAACCAGGCTTAATTGGCGTCAGTCGGAGATGCTATCCCTAAGCCGATGGCGCACGGGAGGGATGAAGGTGAATTTAAGTGTATTTATTTTTAGATAAACACACAGTGACTGAGAGAACTCGATTCGCTTTACTATTAGCCGTAATAGTCACTGTTTACAAACTCACACTTGCTCCCTAGAGAGCTCAACCGAAATAATTTTTATGAGCATATATATTGTCATATATATATATATATATATATATATATATATATATATATATATATATATATATTTGAGAGTGCAGTTTATATTTTATATATAATAAACAAACAATTTATACAAAGAATTAAATAGCAATGTTAATGTGATTAATGGCGAAATCACTTCGCTAACAGGACTTAATGAGACATTAACTTACCATCAATTCCTTGTATAATAAGACCCTTATATTCGAGTTGTTGTCAGATGGAAGACACATGCCAAGTACTTTCGAGAATTTCAAATTGTCATCTTCAGGTAGCAATTTTCCCATACATAGGCAAACACTAAGACGAAATATAATTTTAAAAACATCTTTCGG
>CAHIKZ030000006.1:2310000-2345000 GCA_903632075.3 Acanthosepion pharaonis | reverse complement strand
TTCACAGGATTATTTTTTCGGGAAAATCGATAACGCCGTAAAAACAAGCAAGGTCACGGCGAAACGAAATAAAAATCCATTGTGATTAGCTTAATATCAAAGTTTGAATAATAATGTCAAACGACGGAATACTAAGCAGATTTACGGAAAAATATTCATTTCTTTGTTGACATAAAACAGATATTTCCCCTCAAGGTTCTGAAACTATACATTGATTTATATATATATATATATATATATATATATATATATATATATATATATATATATATGTGTGTGTGTGTGTGTGTGTGTGTGTGTGTATGTATGTATGAATGTATGCATGTGTGTGTGTGTGTGTGTGTGATTCTTTTTAAACATTGTCTGCTGGTTCGTCTGTCTGTCTGTCTGTTGTATGTATATATATTTAACTCTCTATTTAATTTTGTCTATATCTATCTGTCTATATATTTAATTATCTATTTTTCTATTTGTCCATCTATGTATGCTCACACACACACACACACACACACACAAAAACACACACACACATCTCTGTGCCGCGCCAGGACATTTTTCTCCCCGGAATCGATACTTCAAATATACAAATCAACCATTCGCCCTTGCATGGAGTATTGCTGCCATATATGGTCTGGGGCACCTTCTGTTTACCTCGGAGTTCTTGACAAGATCCAGAGGTGGATATGTAATATAATTAGCCCTGATCTGGCATCTCGTCGACATTCACTCTCTCACAGACGCGCCGTCGCCTCTCCCTGTCTTTTCTACAAGTATTTTCATGCTAATTGCTCTGCTGAGCTGCTTTCACTGGTTCCCAGACTCCATGAATTCAAGCGCCCTACGAGGCTGGCATCCCGCTCCCACCCTTACACTGTAGAAACTTTTAAATGTAGCCGTCTCTTCTACTCCAATAGCTTCATACCTCCACTTTTTTCGCCTGTGGAACACCTTCCCAATTACTGTTTCCCTGAGAGCTATAATCTCCAACTATTCAAATGTAATGTCAATCGACATCTCCAGTTTCCTTGATCTTTTCCACTATCCCTCTCCTCATCCTTTTCTTCTATCCTCCTATCTGCTCTCGCTCCAAATCTTCTGCAACCCCCCTGCATCCTAGTGGCTTCACGCATTGCTCGGGGCGTAATGCTTAATATATATATATATATATATATATATATATATATATATATATATATATATATATATGACACTGAGCGATGTTTTTTTTCTAACAAGAAAAGTGGTAAAGATTTTATTTTCATTAGCGAAGAATGTAAGATACCGGATTTGATTTGATTTATGTTATGACGCGGCGAAAGAAGATACCCGTCTGCCCATGGCGATAATGAAAATTTCAAATTGGTCGAGTAGCCTAGGGGACAGAATGCTAAGAGATAAAAATTAATTAGGTCCCGCTCTGACCGTGAAAAATGTCCGCTGGACCATCCACAAGTTGGAAAGAAAGATAGATTAAACCATTAACTATCTTCGGAGATAACATTGGTTTGAAAGAAAAACACCTGTTTAATTGTCCAAACCTGGACATGATAGAAATTATTTTATCGGAGCGGATAATTGGCACCAGGCTGCAAAGTCGTCCAGATGACCACTTGATGCTGGCGAAAATCTCGATTGACGAACTACAGATGAAATTCGGTTAAGATACAGATTAGGTCGTCGGAGGTCTGCTCATGGAAGAGAAAGAAAAAAAAAAAAAGGAAAGAAGATAATTATTTTTTTCCTTTGAGCGATAATAAGCAAACACCTACGCCGCTGAGCATTCATTGGCTGAAGTGTGGCGGGAGTGGTAGGCGAAGGTAAACAATGAAGAAGTAGAAAAGGTCTGTTGACGCCCCCTGAATAGATTCGGTGAGATACCCATATGAGAAAGGAAGAATTTGGGAGGACGATTCCCTTAAACTAGAAATTAAAGATTTCCAAAAATGGAAAGTAATAAATTTTCCTGACTAAAAACAAAGAAAACCCTTAATGCGGATTTAGAATTATCAAGGAACCTCAAACCCCGACAAGCCCACCCCGGTTTTGGTCGGCGTCCATATAAGCAGAGTCGCAGTGAGTGGACGGCAGTTTTCAGTTGGGGTTGAAGAGACAGGCAGGCAGTTGCAGTTGAGCTGTGAGCTCTGAGACCCGCCTCGCAGAAAGCTGACTGGAAGATCCACGCAATCACGACCTCAACTTCTAACTCTATTGAAAATCCCGAAAACATAAAAATCTATATAGGTTGCACAAGTCATGACTTCAAAAAGAGGTTCAATCATCATCAAACATCATTTGGGATAAATAAAATCAGACATCACTTTCAAAATGTTTCAGGCACTTAAAAGAATCCAATAAAGCTACAGTAAAATGGAAATTAATAAGAAAAGATAGAATATGTAGGTCATTAAATGACCCATGTCCTTTGTGCATACATGCGAAAATATACAAGTTTATAAAAAAAAATTACTGAATCAGTGAAATGAAATAGCTATTCTTTGCAGTCATTTGCAAAAATTTTCCTTAGGTAATATTTAAAAATAAAATAAAAAATAGGAGCTGGTAATATACATACTTATATTTGATATGAAAAACTTTAAATAATTCTATTACATTTACTTGTTTTAAAAAGTAATATAGTCTATTAGTTATTAATAGTAAAAAAATATTTAAAAATTGTAGTTATATAAAACGTATTCTAACCCAAACACACCTAAATAGAATCTTTAAATATGTACGAAAAAACATTTTGCCGTTAAAAAAAAACAAAAAACAAAAAAACAGACGACATGCATTTGGATGTCAGAATTCGTTGGAAAATACACCCCTACCCTCCCTAAACTTAACCTCTTTTTCGAACGTAATTCATAAATGACACAACAATAGTTAATAAAAATGAACACGCTACCGCCCCTGTCTAAATGAATGGATACCTCTGTATCCTTGGAAACAGGAAATTATGAATTTATATGTGGGTTTAAAATTCAGTAAATTTAAAATTATGTTCTTGTAGATGAAATGGAACTATTGCTTTTAATTTAATTATATAATTAAATTTGAAGTTTTTAGCTTCGGTTTTTGAAACATGGTTATTCATGTGTAGTGAAGAAACCATATTTTAAATCAGTTAATTTATAATATTATATATATATATATATATATATATATATATATATATATATATAACCTATGAACACTAATGTGTATATCACAATCCTCATAAATACGTTGGACACTATTGTAAGTGGGGGTAATATGTTGTCTAAGCTGGCAGCGTGGGAAGCTCCTGCTGTGTCGAACTCTCTGCCTTCGGACAGAGAGTAACCCGGACGAGGTTATGCCGAAGGTCAGAATTTCGTCCGGGAATGTAAATAGATACCCGATACCGCGTACGCGGGGTGTACGGGCAATTTTTGCCCGATCCCACTGGCTCGGATTACGCCGCATTAAATTTGGCCTTGTGTCGCATTTTAATTCGTGGGGAGGCAGGTAAATATCGTAATATGCGTCTAAGTAGTCCACCACGAGCAGTGTTTTACCTACTTCACGCCGCTGGCGAGTATTGTATTTTGCTGATGTTATAAAGATTACCATTTCATTTCCAACCTCCGTTTTGGTTATTCCTTAGTCATTAACATTTTCTACGTTACAACAATATGCTAATTATAAGACGGTGTATGCGTGCGCCTCCAAATAACTTGATAACATGTACTTGACTGCTGACCTCTCTTATAACCTTAATCTCTAAACTTAATGGCGAAAAGTCTGCTGATATCTTTCAGTACATCCGAAGCTAAGTATTTCATCATCACCGAGTAGAACCTGCAACAATCCTGATGAGTTTCATATCCTCGAAGAGGCTCCTTTGCCTCAAATGCTCATTAGAGTTAAAACTCACTCCCAACCTGAAATAGAATGCGTATATTCGGCGCCGTCGCAGAAGAATGGTCAGTTCCTTGTATCGCCCCAGAAAATACCAAAATCCTGCTATCATGCTCTATATTTACAAGAGTCAGATCAGAGCAAGAATGGAGTATTACTGCCATATCTTGTCTGGTGCTGTCCAATCCTCAATGTCCAGCCTTGCCAGAATTTCAAATACGCTTACGCGGCCTTGTCGATGTGGTATTATTCGCCACCCTGCAACCCTTAACCGAAATACAAAACGTCGTCAGCCTTTCACTGCTTTAGAAAAACTATCCCAATTCCCTTTGTGTTCCTTTTATAAAAAAGCAAGTTATCTAGAACTGGTACTTTGTGGAATTAGCTCCCGAGAGAATGCTTCCCTCACACCTACAATCTTGGTCTCTTTAAGTCCAGGATCAAATCGTCCTTATAATTCTCTCTTAATCCCACTCCCTTACAAACGTTCTCATTAGCTCTTTACCCTCTTTAAAGTCGATTTAACGTCGTGTTTTGAGTCTCATTCCTGTCTTTCATAGACCTTGTCTTCCATAGAGCTTGTCTTCCATTTTATTGTAATTATTATTATTATTTCTGTTGTTGTTGTTATTGTTGTTGTTGTTGTTATTATTACTATTGTTGTTGTTTTTATTTCTCCAACTAATAATTCCTAAGTCTCTTTTTACTTTCAGTTTTATTTTCTACTGTCCGCTCGTCTTCATCATATTTTATCAGTTCCATGACCAGTTGTGTTTGTAGGCTCACCGGGCAGCTGAACACTGACCAACTCCTTCTATATGTCTCAGCTGCGTGTCAACATCTGATTTCCTGTGAATGATCCTCGAGTCCACTTAGTGACGCCGTCAAATCAATTTTACCTATGTCTATCTCTTCATTACCGACAAAGCTACTTTTGCTTAAGGTGGTAACTTAGTGGGAGAAGGATTGTTGGTACTTATGACGTGAACATGTCATTTCAATACATGATTTCCCTTCAATTACGAATGACCGTAGTTTTTATTTTTTGTATTTTTATTTATTTTTTTTTTTTTTTTGCAAATATCACAAAATCTCAAGTATTTTTTTTTTCTTACAATCCTAACACCTTCACATAGACATATTTTTCTCCATTTATTGTCAAGAATAGACCGGAAACTTAAACAAATTATAATGAAATCCACATGATGTCGTATCCAACGTCAGTTGTACCAAGACAAATTTGAGTACGATATATTAATTTGGGGCCAAAATTGGATACCTATTAACCAAATAGGGATAATTTGGATGAGTTTTGTCTAATGAAGATTTTGCTTCCTTAAATTACTGTTTATCACATTCGTTAACTGAAGAATTTCTTTATATAAAAAACTAAGCAATTTACCAAAAGCTTTATCTCAGGCCAATTAATTCAAGTCTAGAAGCAAGAGAAGATCATTGGAATACTGAAAAGAATCCAGTTAACTCAGAGCAAAAATGTCCGTAAAATAACAAAATGTACTTGAGACAAGTCAAAAATTATACCAAAAGGCAGGAAATAAGAAAATAACTAATAACACAACAGATAAAAATATTTCTTTGATGAACATTGAAACTGATTCCAAAGCAAGGCCCGTTAAGAGTTGGTTAAAGTTTACAGCACGTCAAATATGTGCACACATTCAATGAAACACCAGATATTGTTTCTCAAAGCTGTATATCCGATCCTTTTGAATTTGAATATAGTCTATCGTTATCGTTGAAGGAATTCATTGCCGAGTATTGGGGTGCTCACCGACATTTTCATGTGTGTGAAATGAGTCATATGTTAAATCTGAAGTGATGTCCGTAGCAACCGCATGGTAGGAGGGTTCAGGGAAGGGAGAGTTCTGGCTTTTCTTTTGATTATCTTTGTTTTGTCTTCTGGTGTTTTCGAGGGGTATTGTTTTTTTTGTTTTTTTGTTTTTTTTGTTTTTTTTTTCATGGACTGCTCTTCTCCAACTGTTTATTTTATAGTCTTTCATAATTAGACGAATTAGTAATTCTCACTTTCTGGCAAAAATTTCGCCCTGAATTTCTGGCTAAAATTTCGCCCTGACTTTCTGGCAAAAATTTCGCCCTGAATTTCTGGCTAAAATTTCGCCCTGAATTTCTGGCTAAAATTTCGCCCTGACTTTCTGGCAAAAATTTCGCCCTGAATTTCTGGCTAAAATTTCGCCCTGAATTTCTGGCTAAAATTTCGCCCTGAATTTCTGGTTAAAATTTCGCCCTGAATTTCTGGCTAAAATTTTACCCTGGATGTCTGGCTAAAATTTTACCCTGAATGTCTGGCTAAAATTTCGGTATTATTTTGATATCCATTTCCATATATAGGAGAAAAGGATATCAATAAAATTAGATTTGGTGTTGTCATCCTTTTCATAATATCCGGTGTCTCATTACAATACATAATTGAAGAGCTTTCACATATGATTCTAGATTTCCCAACAAGCCGCTATTATATTCCTCAAATTTCTAGTTTTACTGAAATGTATCTTGTATTATAGTTATTACATTTTTCTTTACTTCAATTTTATAGTTATTTGTATTTCAATATTCAATTATAATACTAAATCATTATAATATTAGAAAACTATTATAATATTTCATTATATCTATACCAGCTCGCAAGTAAATTAACTTTCACCATCATATTATATCAACCTACCACATTTGTGGGTTAGTTTGGTACACTTTTTCCCGAATGTTTCAAAGAAAAGATAATGAAAATTAACTGTTTCATATTGAAACGTTCAATTAAAAGAACGTCGTTTTTTGTTTTTTTGCAGTTACTTTCTGTTATATTTGTATTTTAAGTTATAGAATTCTACTTTTTTTAAAAAATCCAAACTGACCAATCTCCTCTATATGCTGAATATAGAAGAGAATATATGTATTTATTTGTCTAAATCGAATGAAAACTGGTTTGTTCTATGCAGTTGTAAATAGATGGTAATAATTTATATAAAATGTCCTGAAGTTTGAAGTTTCAAATTTATAGCTGAGTTGAAAGTTTAAAGTTTTAAAATGTTTTTATTTTATTTTATTTTTTTTTTTAAACTGATTTGAGAAATATATAAAAACTTCAGAATTTGTCAACGTTAAACCACTCGGGAAATTAGGTAAATGAACGGCAAGTTCCAATGAATTAAAAAAAAATACGAGCCTTTGAAAAGACATGAAATCCATACACATATAGCCGGAATGGTCATGCTATCTGGACTTGTGGAGGCAACCAGCTAAGGAGAAGAAAAAATCCGAATTTGAAGTCTAAAGATGGATGTGTTCTATCAGGCTAACTAACTAAAGACACACCAATGCTGCTATGACTGCTGTGAATGTGCGACCTTTGCCATCATAAGTTATTACGGGATTGGTGATGTGACTTCTTTCTTTCTTTCTTTCTTTCTTTCTATGTGAAGTGTCCTTTCAGGATGTAGGCGATCATGGCCCTCCACTTCCTCTATCCCTTGTAGCTCTCAACAAGTTTTGCGTTTCTGCCAACTCCCCCACATCACGCTCCGCCATCCACCTGCCCAGGCCCGCCACGCATGTCATGCGCTGCTTTCTCCTGTCTCTTTTTCCCTCTATTCGTCCCGTGAGTATCAAATTCTCTAGGCCCACCTTTCTCATTATATTATTATCTCCGGTAACAATTTTTCCTTCAAAACTATATTGCTGGTAATAACTCCTTCTTCAAAAACGTAACTTTCCTTCAAAAATGCATCGCTGCATTTTTCCTCAACAATGAGGCCGAGCATTGACATTAGGTAGAATTGAACGTCGTCTATTAAACAGTGTTGGTGCCATTATCAGGATAAACGTTGAGTTTAAGCAAGCGAATGAGCCGATTGGAGTAAAGTGCCATTCAGATTTAAATTTGTCCCACTTGTGACGAATGCAGTTATCGATTTTTTTTTTGCATGCTAGCATGATAGTTAACATTCGTATCAGTCAGCTGTTGGCTCTCACGCTGGCCAATAGAATCTTCCTGCCTATTCGTGGCAGCCAGCTAGAGGCTCTCACTCTGGCCAGTACAAAATGGCCGCAAACTACATGAAAACTGCCGTAGAAGCATGAAAAAATCGATTATTTCCAGTATCGATGGGAGTTGGGAAATGCAAAGTCGGTCTAGGCATTCCCGCTAACTTGGAGCATGTGCATGTAAATTTTGGTGCAAATCCGTCGAAAATTGCAGCCGTGCATTCGTTACACACACACACACACACACACACACACACACACACACACACACACACACACACACACACACACACACACGTCCTGCCTTTTATAGATAGAGCTATTCCTATAATCTTCATTTAATATCTCCACTTCTTACGTTCTTAAAACAAACTCGCTCGATGATGCTTTACCTTGAGCGGTTCTTGAGCCTTGCACTGGGTGAATATTTGCTAAAAATAGGACAGGCGGCTCATTTTCTGATATCGTTAAGTATGGAAGATCGAACGGGATTTGAGAATGAATGCTAGGGTTTAAAATAAAAAAAAATATTTTCATTCTTATACTTAGGCAAGGCCCATGAAGTTAAAATGGAACAGTTTCAAAAGACGGAAACAGTCATGACAGACCTTATTCCCAGGAATCGATTGATCTACTTTTTAGCACATCATCCCATGATAGTAGCATCACGCCTATATATTCTATTTAGAGGTTTCGCTTATCGTCTCGCTTAGGTGATGGCTCACACGGCGGGTAGTTTTCATCGTCTTCCGCTGTGCCAGTATCAGGATTTACTTACTTAAGAAATGTATACTTCCCAGCAACCGTATCATTTTACAGATCACCTCTTCTTCAACATTCATCGTCCCATGTCTTTTAATTGCTAGCCACCGAGTAGTGAAAGTAAAGATTAGTTGGTTTGAAACGTTATTTTTAACAAGTGGAAAAGAAAGAGGGGCAATAAACGTAAAGTGTAAACTAATCACAAAGCGACAGAAAAAAAATGAAAAATGCAGTAACGAATAAGAGACTCAAAGGTCATTTTAAAGGGATAAAAAATGACGTAAAAAGAAAGAATAAATGAATTAAAGAGGGAAACGTTAAAGAAAAAGTGGCGCGAAATGAAGAAATAGATTACGGGAATCAAAGACGGAATAGTTATAGAAAAGGGCGGGAAATTAAGGAAAAGAATCAATTATGGAAGGCTTAGGGGGAAAAAGTGTAAAACAAAGGAAAGGAATAATGGGATAAAATAAAGAAACATTTTTTTAAGCGTTTCACCCCAAGCAAGGCGGGAAGCCACTAGAACGCAAGGGGCTACAGAAGATTTGGAGCAAGATCAGATAGGAGTGATAGAGGAAAGGATGATGAGAAGGATAGTGGATAGATCAAGGCAACTGGAGATGTCGATTGATATTACATTTGAATAGTTGTAGATTATAGCTCTCAGGGAAAATGGAATATGGAAGGGAGTTCCACAGGCGAGAGGTGCGAGACATGAAGTTATTGGAGTAGAAGAGACGGCTATATTTAGTAGTTTCCACAGTGAAAGGGTGAGAGCGGGCACTTGAATCCATGAAGTCTGGGAACCAGCGAATGCAGCTCCTCGGAGCAATTGCCATGAAAGTATTTGTAAAAAAGACAGAGCGAGGCAACGGCGCGTCTGTGAGAGAGAAAAAAGCTTAAAATGATGAGAAAGAATAAAAGAATCACTGAAGTAAAAGTTAAGGAAAAAGACGTAAAATAAAATGGTAAATAAAGAAAGCAAAGAAAAACACGTTAGAGAAAAGGGTGTAAAATGAAGAGTAAAAAGGAATCAAAGACGAAAAAGAGAAACGAGCATAAAATGCATATGTTATGGATAATCAAGTGTGGTCTCACCTTATTTCGTTACTCTCCTCTATTTCTGTTTACTGGGACTTTAAAAGGACGATATACTCGATCCTTGTATTCTCAGTTGAATAAAGCTTTCTTAAAGCCCACACCTGCGTAATCTTTTGTCATTACAGCCTATATAAACATGACGAAATAACAAACGAATTAATGACGAAAGGTTTAGGAAAACGGGCGTAAAACGAAGACAAAAATAAAGGAAAAGTTAGAGGCAAAGGCATAAAATGAAATGAAGAAATAAAAGAATTAATTATGGACGGAGAGCATAGAGACAGAGTTGCAAATCGAAGGGACGAATAACGGAATCAAAGACAGGAACCCTTGATAAAGGACTTAAAATGGACAGAAATGAACAAAAAATGAACAAAAAAGAACAGAAAGAGTTAACGTGGGAGACGTTAAAAGAATATAATAATGATATAATAATAATAATAATAATAATAATAATAATATAAAATAATGATATAATAATAATAGAATAATAATAATATATAATAATATATAATAATAATATAATATTTCATAATATGATAATATGAAATAATAAGTTAATAATGATATAATAATAATGATAATAATAATGACATAATAATAATAGAATAATAATAATAATAATAATAATATATAATAATATATAATAATAATAAAAATAATATTTCATAATATTTCATAATATGATATGTAATAATAAATTAATAATGATATAATAATAACGATAATAATAATGATATAATAATAATATAATAATAATATATATAATATTTAATAATAATATAATAATATTTCATAATATAATAATATATAATAATAATTTAATAATGATATCATAATAATGCTAATAATAATAATGATATAATAATAATGATGGGCACGAAAGACTGAAATCTTAAATAAAAAAGCGTAAAAGAAAGAGAAAAAGAAATAGAATTAAAGATGGAGACGTTAAAAAAAAGGCGAAATGAAGAAAATGAGAATATCATAATGGCTGGAATAAAATCAAAAAGGAAGGTAACTCATGCAATGAAATAAAAGAAAGAAGCGCTAAAATAAGCGAAGAATCAAACCGAGAAAAACGAGGGAACACTTCTTCAATAAATTGAATGAGATAACAAAATAAAAAAGAAATGAAAATAAATGCTTGAAAAACAGAAATTATTTTTTTTAAATCAAATAAATAAATGAATGAAGTGAAGAATAAAAGAAGGAAGAAAAACTAAATTCAAAAAAAAAAAAAATAATTAAATTAAACCGCAGCGCATAGAAAAAAGAAAAAAAACAAAACAAATGTAACCCTTTAAGCCACTGACCTCAAAAACATTTCTCGCTACATTATTAACGGAAGTACAGAGTTGGGGCATGCGTGTATTGCGCCATCTCTTTTTTGGCTGGCAACAGCGAAAGAAATGCCGACGAAATCTACCATGACTGTCGCATCGAACATTATTATGGAATTGGTGTTTGCTTTGAATGGCGTTGTAGCAAATACCAGAATTGAATATAAGGGTAGATGGATTAAAAAGCTAGGAAGTAAGCATTGGAAATCGCTCTGGAAGCTGACCATGGTTTCACATTCTCCGAGATAGTCACCCACATAAACAGATATTCTCACAAGTATGCTCACGAAAACAGCGCATGTATATAAAAATCCTTATATGTGGATGTGTCTGGGTTAATGTTTGTTTGCGTGAATCTTTATATAATCTTCATATAAAATGTTCATATTTTTCAACATATACAAATCAATGCCTTCAAAACATTTTCTGAAATGAGTGCAAAATATTTCCGAAATATTTACAAAAGACTTGAGCATATTCATTCGAAAATATTTTTCGAAAATAGTCTAAAAGCGAAATATGCTTAAAACAAAATTTAGCAATTTAATATATATATGTGTGTGTGTGTGCGTGTGTGTTTGTGTGCGTGTGTGTGAGTATATGCAGGCACGTGTGTGTGTGTGGAGGGTGCTATGCGAGACATACGGGTACGTGTAGATGAATATTGGTGCACGATTAAAAAGTGTGAAAATAAATTATTCTCACAGGCGTACACGGGAACACACAGGAATGCACTGGATGCTTGTATGCGTTTGTGTATACCTGTGTGTGTGAAAGAGACAGAGAGGAGGTGTATGTGTTTACGTGTTTGCCCGTGTGCTTATGTGTGTCTGTATGTGTGTGAGCTTCTGTGTGTGTGTGCGTGCATGTGTATGCATCTGTGTGTGGGAGGTGCCCGTGTGTGTATCTGTGTATGTGCCATGTGTTTGTGTGTGTGTGTGCCTTCTCTTTTTCCGTGTATGTGAGTGTGCGTGTGTGTATGTCCTTGTGTGGAGTGTGTGCCAGTGTATGCACCTGTGTATGTGTACTTGTGTGTGTCTGTGTGTGTGTGGGGGGTAGTACCTCTGAGTGCGCACGCGAGGCAGTATGTGTGCGTAAATAAGCGTACTCTTCCCGCCGGTTATAGAGCATTCTTAAGCTGAAGGCATATTAACTTTTTAGAAGAATTTCGTCGGTATCAAAGATATTAACATCAGATCATACGAGGTAGATTTCATAGGTAAATAATTAAACCGTTATATATATATATATATATATATATATATATATATATATATATATATATATATATATATATATGGAAATTATTTGTCTATATACATTTTATAATTCATCGAAATACACCAATTTCACATGGTGAAAAATATTCTGTGAATCCGTCACGAAAGAAAAAAGTTACTTATAAAATACTGGAAAGCAATGGAAAGCAAATGTACAATGTATATATAGAGAGAGGGAGTACAGAGACAGAAAGAGAGAAAGAGAGAGATTGAGAGAGAGTGAAGAAAAGTGAAAAAGATTTTTAATGTACACGCGTTTCTCCTTCGTGTATTTCGTCTTCAGGTTACAATTAAAAAAAAGAAGTTCCCATTTTGTCTCATTTCTACACTTTGGTTTGGATTCCATAGCCTACGAACACGCATAGATAGATAGATAGATAGATAGATAGACAGATAGATAGACAGATATATAGATAGATAGATGGGGAGAGAGAGTGTATGTATGTATGTGTGTGTTGGTGTGTATGTGATGATTTTAAAGGTCGCTCCAATGATATGTCCACGAAAAATATAAATGCATACAAAATTGCTTATATACATATATATATATATATATATATATATATATATATATATATATATATATATATATATATGTGTGTGTGTGTGTGTGTGTGTCATTTTATCATATTTGAATATATCTGTGGAAAGGTCAATACGAATAAAGACAAAAGAAAAAATTGCTAAAGCGTTTCTTCCACTGAGGGACTTTATGAAGGAAATGCAAGAATTTTGTTTTGTAACAAGTATTTATACGCAAAAAATGCTCGTCTATCCTTGTTACAAAATGAAAATCCTAGCAGTTGCCTTGATAATGTCCCTCAGAGGATGGAACTCCTCGGCTAAGATACGTATCCTTTTAGATTTTTTTTTTCATATAGATATATGCCTATGTTATAGATTAGTTGACATCACAATATCTTATCCGTTATTGTATTATTTATATTTAGAATGTTGTACAGGGCTCTTATCGAGGGTCGGACTCATTACCCGCTACTTAGTAGCAAGGGTCATCAAGAAGAACCTCGCAAATTAGTCGTTTGTGTGAGCGCAGACCCTCGCGCAGAACGAATTATATGCGTGATATTCCATGAAACAGCCATGTAGAATACGGTAAAACTTCTTCGTAGCTCATCGTTTGCGTCTGCGGACTCAGGTAGGGGGGGGGTTAAATGACGAAATGATATACTGTTTACTACGACACCTAAAACGCAGTAAATCTCGAGTTCGAATTCCAGTCGAATCCATTACATTCACTTCCGTGCTAATACCCTTGGGAAAGGTGTGAAATCTTCTTCTTCTCCCTCCAGCTATGGGTAAATAGCAGGACAGCAACTGGTCTAAGAGAAGGACAACTCTGAATTCAAAACCTGCGGAGGGTCGTTTGGGAACGTTGTGACACGAAGTGCACCAGGTCTCTGTATTCGCCTCTTCAAAAAATGTGGATGGTCCTGCACGAAAAACTTCACCAGTATAATTAAATCTCATGTGCTGTTGTCGGGCTGTCGGTTTCCTAGAACTGATCTGCTTGACCCTCATACGTCAAATTCGACGTGAGTGTCGACTATACATATATATATATATATATATATATATATATATATATATATATATATATATATATATATATATTATAAATTAACTGATTTAAAATATGTTTTCGCTACACAGTTCTAACATTGTTTTAAAATGAAAGCTAAAAGTTTTTGAAACATTGGTTAGAACTGTGTAGCGAAAAACCATATTATAAATCAGTTAATTTATAATATTAATGCTCTGTAAATTTATATTTACACTATATTGTAAAAATAAAAATTAATTAGTTAATTTATAATATTAATGCTCTGTAAATTTACATTTACACTTATATTGTAAAAATAAAAATTAATTAGTAAATTTATAATATTAATGCTCTGTAAATTTACATTTACACTATATTGTAAAAATAAAATTAATTAGTTAATTTATAATATTAATGCTCTGTAAATTTACATTTACACTATATTGTAAAAAATAAAATTAATTAGTTAATTTATAATATTAATGCTCTGTAAATTTACATTTTACACTATATTGTAAAAAATAAAATTAATTAGTTAATTTATAATATTAAAACTCTGTAAATTTACATTTACACTATATTGTAAAAAATAAAAATTAATTAGTTAATTTGTAATATTAATGCTCTGTAAATTTACATTTACACTATTTTGTAAAAATAAAAATTAATGAGTTAATTTGTAATATTAATGCACTGTAAATTTACATTTACACTATTTTGTAAAAATAAAAATATCTATAAGAACACCGTATTATATATCTTACTGTTCTTTATATATATATATATATATAATATATATATATATATATATATTTATAAAATAACGTATAAACAATATATATATATTGTTTATACGTTATTTTATAGCTAGAAATATTTAAGTAAATACTCTGATTATAATGAACAGTATCAACAACTTTTACCAGCCTGAATATCCGACAAATTTCATAGAAAATATGCGTCCTCCGACAGGAATCGAACCTGTACCCTACACAGAACCGTCATATAGCCTGACGTCCTATATCATTTTAAGGAGACATATTTGTCTATAAAATATTCAGTCCGGTAAATGTTGATAATACTGTTTATTATAAACAGAGTATTTACATATTTAAATAGTTCTATCTATAAAAATAAAGTATAAACAATAAATATTTTAAAATAATTGTCGGGTTTATCCATTTCATAATATATATATATATATATATATATATATATTATATGATAAAAATCAATTTACAAATTCATGAATTATTCACACAAAAACAAATGCAAAGGTTAATGATTTAATTGGCGAGAAATCCATCGTCGCAAACAATTCAAATAATATACAAAACCTCCAATCCGTTATGAATGAAAAGATCCTTGTTTCTATAAATTTCAGCCGTATTAGTTCTTATTTTTTTACTACAAGTTTCGTCTGTTCCTAGAGACATCTTCAGGTATGGAATAGATGTTGTTCTTGTTTTTTCTCTTAGTAATAAGAGGACAACGAAAATATATGTATTGTTGTATCCGAAAATCACCGTATTTGTACATGAACGCACAACTGTAAAAAATTTAAAATCAAACTCAGCGTTGCTACTGCGCGCTCCAAAAACAATAACTCATTTCCAATAGCATTTTCGGACACAACAATACATATATTTTCGTTGTCCTCAGTGTGTCGGCGAGATGTTGCTCAAATTTAACGCGTCTCGTCTCTAGATATAGATGGCTAAAGGGTGTTATATATATATATATATATATATATATATATATATATATATAATTGCTATATTTTGTAGAGAGATTTAATGACTTAGTATACGGAAACTGAACGTTTGCAGATATATGAACGAAACGAAAAATCGACCTACTATAATATATGTACAATAAGCGCTTGCCTTGACGAAGAACATACCCCGATATAAATTTGGTAATTTGGTCGGGCCGTGTACTTTTCAGCACTCCCCACATACAGTTATACTTACTAGACGTAAGTTAGAATTGGCACATACTCACAATACAAAAGCGCTTGGTGATGATTGAACCCACGCCTCAGAGATCGATAGAACGATAGGTTAACAGACAGATAGATCTTTCATAACGTTCGCTTTAACATATTGCCCTAATTACCAAATGATATTTTTACAAAAAGCGTCTGTCGTCAGGCGTACGCACCTAGAGAGACTTCGTATCTATTTAAAAGCGTTCAATGACAAATATACAAGTATATCCGTTGGTCCGGCTAGCAGAAAACTAAATTAGCATCGATTCTTCTTACCTGATTTTGTCATCTTTAAAATCGATTACCATTAGAACTGCTCAGAACACCTCACCAGCACCCAAAACCCCTTCTAGAACGCTATTTTTACTTCTTCATTTACTTGTCTTCCCCGCCCTCTACAAATCTCATTTTTCTTTCTCTATCCATCACCTGTTCATACTCTCTCTCTCTCTCTCTCTATCTATCTATCTATCTATCTCTCACTCTCTTTACCTATCTATCTCTCTCTCCCTGTCTCTCTCCCCAACTGATGAAGGCATCATGTGGCGATTTTACGTTTCTATGGAGACAGGTAATTAGCTGGTGAAGAATTTAACGCGTCGTCGATGTGAGAATGCGCTGAACTCATGTGATACGAGATGCTTTCTTTTTCCGTAGGTATTTGGACTCTTTCTTTCAGGGAAGTTCTTTCTCATTGCGAGTCTGGGTTCTATGTGATTGCATAAAGAAACTACATTCAACCGCCTTAAAAATCAGTTATTATCTATGTTGATTTGCATTTATTTCATTTTATTTCTGTCACAAATCTCAAGTCGCCATTCCAAGATCGTTTAGTGAGCAGCATGGATCTCCAAATAAAGAACCTGCTTTTCTTGGCAACTGCTCTAGTATTTAACCTACTAAAGCTCAAACACTAGCAGTCCTCTAGAGTGTTATAAGGCTGCCGTCTTGGAAAACATATATATTTCTCGGGCATTCAGGCGGATAAATGTTGTTTATTACAGTTTATTATAAACAGAGCATTTACTTAAATATTTGTATCTATAAAAAGAATGTATAAACATAAAAATGTCTTAAAATAATTGTCGGATTTTGCCCATTTCATAATGTGTGACGTCATTTGTTTACATTTGGATACGTCATGGATGATTGAAGTTTAAAGACAGTAAATTCGACCTTGCTAACCGAACGCTCCTTCGTGGTCAAATCGGTAAAGACGCGTCAAGCTAAATGACGGTTCCCTATAGGATACAGGTTCGAATCCTGTCAGAGGACGAATATTTTCTCTGAAAATTTCTCGGACATTCAGGCCAGTAAATTTTTTATTATAAACAGAGCATTTACTTAAATATTTGTATCTAGAAAAAGGTTGTATATATATATATATATATATATATATATATATATATATATATATATATATATTTTTTTACGAGTCCTATTTGGGTGGACGGTACCCTTGGAGCCGTCGATAGCTGTGTTAGCACAGTCACAAGTCATCATGACTTTTTCACAAAAAAGCTGGCCTTGATTAGATTGTTGACCACGCTAGATAACACGACTTTTCCCAGAAACTTGAAGGTCTGCTCAGTATAGTTCCATATAAACCACGGGTGGGTGTTGAACAAAAACAAAAGGTGCCTGAGCAAGTGTCTGCGATAGGGATTGGCTTACCACTGTCGTAGATGGGTATCCTCGTATACGAGTGGCCATCTTTACAAAGATAGACGACAGCCCTGTTAAATATAATAATATTCGAGTTTCTTATTGAGAAGAGAGTTTTGCTCATAAGTTGTGAACTGGGTTATGTGACGTCGTCCCCCGGTCGCAGCGTCGACTGTGTCGTTTGATCCCGGTCGCGGCGCCAATTGTGACGTCACGTGCTCCCCAGGCTCTGATATCCTGGTCACGGACAGCACCAGTTGTGACGTCTTTTGTCGCGGCGTCAGCTGTTCGCTCCTCGCTGCTCCAAACGTGACGTTCTAACCCTTTGGTTAGATTGATACCAGCCTCTTCGTTCCCAACCTGCTTCCAACGCCTGGTTACCAGTGTAACTGCACTGATCTCCGGTCTGCCTACCCACGTTGTGACTTGATCTTAGACAGACGAGATCAAGCAGGGCTTGGGGCCGCAATGCAAGTTGAGTCTAACGGGGGTGATAACACACAATTATGTATAATAAAAAGAAATAAAATAACAACTCACAAGGTCCAACGTATCAAGAAAAAGGTAACAAACTTTTATGTCTATTTGCTCGGTACATAGGACTATGTCTACCTCCCGACCCGTTCTGTGGATTGTGGCACAACGCTTTTACTAGGCAACTTTAAGGCTTCCAGTTGTCTGCTCTCTTAGAAATTTGCGTTTCGGTGTGTCTTTTGGACGAAAGTCGAAAAAAAAACTTATTTCTTGTGGTCTGATTCAAGTCGCTCTTCAAACTACTTGTTCTTGGTTGAAGAAGAGTCTAGAAGTGTGCGTGAATCTTGGTTAGCTATCTTGATGCGGTTTCAACACTGGCGCTGATCTCTGCTTGTCGTTCACGGCTGATCTCTCTCGCCGTCCGCGGCGCAAACTCTCTTCTCTTCAAAGTCTGAATTATTGGTCACTCATCCCGCCGTCAGTGCGCGAATTAACTTCTTCTCTTCGGCTTGCTCTGATTCCAACTTCTCCACTTAGGCCAAACGGACCGGCCTCTCTTGCCCGCAAAGGGGCGAATGAACCGGGCCCGCCGCCCACGCTCAAACTCCCTCGCCGTCCGCGGTGCAACTCTCATTTCTGTCGGTTGGGGTCCCGCTTTTATTGACGCAGTCAAAAAATGGGGTGGGTCTGTCGGCGCCAGGGTTTTCTTGATAATTCTAAATACGTATCCTTCTTATTTCTGGTTAGGGATTTTCCATTTTCGGTAATTCACTTTCACTCTTACTTCCTTATTGTGTCTCTGAGGGCGTATACCCGCTTCTTCTTATCGGCTCCTCACACTTACACCTCTGACAAGGGCGTCGACATCTTTCTCCTCGTGCGTCACGTGACCGCTCTCGGCCAATGAGGTCCTGGTCGGGTATTTTCCCTCCTCCTTCGTGCGCCACGTGATCCCATCTAGCCAATGGCGTCTTTAGTCGGGCGTGGACAATCCGTGGCTTTGTTCTGGGGAAGAAACACCTTGCTTAAAAAAAAATAAAAATTCAAATTGCCCCCACCATACGCGACCGAAATGACGCTCTCGGTTTTTTACACGCGGTATTTGTCAAACAGGTTATCGCTAATTGGATACGATCTAAAAAGGGATTTCAGACTGGGTGGCGTTTTCGTGAACGAATCAAAATATTTCACTTTTTCTTTCGCTCGAAGCTTGATAACAAAAATCTTAATTATCTCAAAAAACATTTTCGGCCAACATCATCTTGTGTGGCTTTTTTTTCAATTCTGGAATTGCCTGTGTGTTCGTATTAATGGTTTGCCTTCATATCCTTAGATAAACTTCCCACCTGTTACCTATCATATTTTTTTCCATTGTCTCTAAACTTTATTTCTTCAACCAAATTGATAACAAACTTTTATTTTTCGTGGACACGGAAGTAGGTCAGGTGCTTGACCTGGTTTACCTTCCAACATCTGTTATGTATCAATCGAGCGTGTGTGTGTTCGACTATGACCTGGTTTTCATATTATATTTTTTTTCTTTCTTTTTCTTCTTCTTCTCTTTCTTTCTCCCAGATCGCTTGAACGCAATTAAAGAATTATTCTCAAAACCCAAATATTTTTCAGCTCTAAATAATTATCAAATGGTTGACAAACCGCAAAAAAATAAATCATATATTTATGAATATTTCTTTTCAGCTTGCTAGGTATGCATGGTGCCACAGTTATTTTAAATCGAATTCCATGTCATTAGCATCTCAGGGTCATTTTATAAGTATCCTTTAACTTCTTAACATATTTTTAGGCTTATAACACATATATTCAAAAATATATATTGGACGTTCCAAAAATGTACTCACTCTTTCAGTGACATTAAATGCAGTTTTTATTGACTTGCAAATAAGATATGTTTTTTTTTTGTTTTGTTTTTTTTGTTGTTAATCAATTCATCCTAAGCAATGCAATAAATCTCCGAAGATGCGTTGACTTTCTGAGAATTACAGAGTTTGAGAAGAAAAAAATGACTATTTAGGAGGGGGTAACAAAAAAAGAATTAAGACATAAGATAATGATTGATATTGCATTTAATGTTTTTGAAATTCAAGGTTGACTGGGAAGCAAGAAGTCGGAAATGAATCCCACAAGCGAGAAGTGCCAGCGATTAAACTGTTAGTATACAACTTACGGTTACACCTAGCCATTTCAAATGCAAAATAATGAGACCTCACCGCCAATCTGGTACTGCGTTTAAATTGATAAAGCTCATCAGGACAATTACTATGAAAATATTTATAGATAAGTCACAGGGAATCTACGTAAAGTCGGTGGGAATGTGATTGAAGCCGAGATATCAGGTCAAGACCAATTATATTGCAGATTTTTTATTTTTATTTTATCAAGAATTGCTAATTATATAAAAGAAGCACCAGACCAGATGTGGCAATAATATTCAGAAGAAGATAAATTTAATAAATATGAATTTTTATTAACTTAAAAATAAAATTAACGCTTCAAATGAAATATTAAATGAAATTAAATAGATATTTATAGAAATTCAAAATAACACCCGACTCTAAAAGTGAATACATTTTTGGGGACACCATGTATATATGGCTCAAATAATGACCGCCAAAAACTTGTCGTATATATGAAGTTGTGGTCTCCTGTATGTTTAATTTTACCCACAATTCTCATTGAATTGACCTTATTTCAGACAATTTGTTCTACCTAAATCAACGCCATATTAATGATTTACTTAAACGGTATTATTTTTCTTCCTGTAGGTGGCTGTGGTAGTGTAATATGAATTATCTTCAATTAATGCCGGCGACGTTCGCCCGTACTAGCTAATCCATTCTACCTAAATATCATACAACACCCTCCTATCATTAACCCGTTGGAAACTGCAGGGAAAAAAGAAGTAATTGAATCGAAATATTAGTAATACTAAAACTGTGTTTTAGTTGATGTATTGACAAAGTGTTTATAGTAGCCACGTCAAGGAAACAACAAGAACAGCTATAAAGAAAAAAGAAAAGAAAAGATTAAGCATCAATTGTGTGTAGACAATGTATGGTTGTCAATAAAAGGAACAGTTCAACACGCGAATAACAAAATTGGAAATGGCAAAATCAAGCAATGTTAAATGTCTAGAAAGTGGAGTTAAAAAATGCGACGACGAATTGGTATAGCGATTGATGCCTTACAAAAAGCTCATCAAAGAAAGCTCAAAATATCGGTAGAATCAAAAACAAAGGGTACTTAACTTTTACGTCATATTACTCCTATATGGCAGTAAAGTCTGTACCGTCTCCTCATAGATGCAGAAGCGACTGGAATCAAGAGAAATGTGGTTCTATATAGGGATGGTGAGAATACAATCTACTGAACATGCGAGTAATGACAAAGTTTTATAGAACATGAGACCAAAATGAACACATACTTAACATCAAAAATTTGACATTTCCATGATACTGACGTAAAAATATCGCTTATAAAATTTGTCGCACACAGTGCATATTGAAGGCAAGTGTGACAGAGGGAAGCAGTTAATAATCCACCAAAGGCGATTGTATGACCGGTTTGCAGAAAAGGAAAAAGGAGATATTGCAAAAAGACAACATTTAATAAGAGCTACAAAGGAAGGAAATTATTAAAAAAAAACTTTTAAAAGGAAAGCTTAAATATTAATGCAAAACGTAAATTTAGCAATGAAATTTGAGTTTTTTCAGTTATTTGTTGCCTATCTCATACAGCAGCAATATGCCTTGCTAAAAGAAATATACGCCAACAAAGGACCAGATTGCAATCAAAAGAGCCATTGCTGCGGCGAGAAAAAGAAATTCCCGTGCAAATGAAAACCCAGATCAAACAGCAGCCAGGATAATTTCTAATATTGAGAATAGGCAAAGATTTAGAGACTCTCAAACTTCTGAACAAGTCGAAGGCCCAGTCCTGCGCAAGAGCTAGCTTAAATAGCATCCGATAGGGCGGCTCTAAAGTTAGTTTTATAATATTTTGTAAAGTATTTTTAGCTTCCTTTCAATATTACATCCTTAAATAAAATCAAAATATGTTCTCCTGAATGAACCTTTCAAAGATGTATGTGTGCCTGCTATGGGTCTTGTGAGAAATCAAATACAGTAAATTGCGAAATAAAAAATTGAAAGTTGTGTAATTAAAAATTGAGTGGCAAATGAGGACAAACATATCACAACGTATACGAAAAATTGTCAATGATATTCATGCGCACACACACAGACACACACGCACACGTGAGTGTGTGCGTGTGTATGTTTGTGTATGTGTATGAGTGTGTAAAAAAAAAAAAACACCGAAATCAACATCTAAAAGTGACAGTGTTTCTCGCTGAACGCAATAGTCAGACAATAGGCGGAGAAATGTTTTCAGCAAGAAACAGACTGTCGCCTCTGTGTATCTACTTTTATATTTACATAGGCTCTATCCTGATGCTGAGCACCTTAACCTATAAATATAGCGTACATTAAAATTATCTCTTATATATATATATATATATATATATATATATATATATATATATATATATGCTTTCAAATAATCAGCCAAGACATGTATACTCCACGAAGAAATAGTAAACCATAGCACCCTCATCATTAATGCTGTGGCTTTTGTGGGATTGAGTTGAGTCGCACGTCTCATTTTGAACCGGTTTTGCATTCTGAGTTTCCCTTCTCCCAGATCAGACGATCTCTCATTATATATATATATATATATATATATATATATATATATATATATATATATATACCAAAAAATGTAATCACTCCTAAATGAGAAAAACTGTAGTGTTTACTAACAAGATAAATGCTTAAACTAAAAAATAATAATATTTATTGAATTCGAAAGAATATTAATGCTTCAAATTAAATATAAAATTAAATTAAATGCGTGTATATAAATATTCAATGTGAAAAAGTTAGTACATTAATTTTGCATAACAATATATATATATATATATATATATAGGATGAATCAGAGGAGAGATATATATATATATATATATATATATATATATATATATCTTGACATTTATATAATTACTGTCAACCATGGCAGAATGACACAGTTTGACTTATATAATTCATAGCTGGTGGAAAACAGATGAATTCATACATTTCCAAACTTATTTGAGCGAAAGTGATTGTAAAAAAATCTCGACTTGGACTCGATCTCAGTTTAGAAATTTCTTCTTTGTCAAAACAAAATTAAGTATATATATTACATCATATAATATATATATATATTGTTTTTTTGTTTGGCCTAAATTCTTTTTGCATATTTGATTGGATATACGGAAATATTTCTTTTAACAAGTTCGTATTACACGTGTGTTTATTGGTGATTCATTTTTAGAGAAGTATTTCACCAAGTCATTTCGGGTACTTTGACAATATTCAGGGAGTAAAGTTCGCTGTATACGTAATTGTTTACTTTTGACAGCTCGATGATTTAACTAGTTTGGCAACATACTTAACTTGATTTCAATTCGTTTATTATGCCTGCTAAATTAAATGAATTTATCAAACTTCGTTTATTTTTCTTTACTGATTTATTATTAGCGACGAATGAAAATACGCAATACTTTATGCACATATTGATACTTCGTTTGAAATAGCTTTAAATTAGACATGCATATAAATTATGTAGAGAAGACTGTGAAAGACCGAAAAATGGAAAACCGGAAGTCAAATTGGCTACAATTGAAAGAAATGCGGAAAAAGGGAAAAAGATTAAAAAAAAAAAAATAAATATTGTGTGTAAAGTGTAAAAAACGACGAAAACAACTAATAACCCCGGTATTCTACTCGTACGCACATAGGAGCAGATGCAAAATACACTAAAAAAAAAAAAAACTTGTACCAATGATAAGTACATAAAAAAAGTATAATCGAGAAGTATAAGCAGTCAATTGCTGATAGACTCTAGAAACCCTGGTGTCGCGATGCTCTCTCTCTCTCTCTCTCTCCCTCTCTCCCTCTCTCTCTCTCTCTCTCTCTCTCTCTCTCTCTCTCTCACTACAAACACACACACACATATATATATTCAAACCATATTCAGGGAGTAAAGTTCACTGTATACGTATATATATGGAATTAATATAACTAAAAGTTAAAAGTTTGTTACTTAATTGATTTATCCAGAGTTTCGTAGGCGGACTTGTCCGTCTGTTCTTCATTGGGTACAGGTTTCATTGAATAAATCTTACAAGAGACTGCGATTAAGCTTTTTATTATACATTTCTTGCATCCATACACGTGATTCTTTGTCTGGACATAAAATGGGTTAAATCCGTTCAAATGATCCCTGGTTCTGATCTCTTTCTTCTAATCTCTAAGCTATTGTCAAAAATAACTGAATATATATTTTTTTCCTTTATATTTCTTTTTATAAAAGTGGGACTGCAGCCCAAACGCATAATGCACATTCTATATATATATATATATATATATATATATATATATATATATATATATATATATATATATATTATAATAAAGAAAGAACTGTAAAATATATAATCCGATGTTCTTATTGATATTTTATTTTTTACAAAACAGTGCTCAATGTAAATTTACAATATTATAAATTAACTGATTTAAAATATGGTTTCTTCGCCATAAATATTATAAATTAACTGATTTAAAATATTTTAAATTAGTTAATTTATTACATATATATATATATATATATATATATATATATATATATATATTCAGTGATATCCTTAACGATATCATTACTTCATATTTATCTGCCAGCTGCCAATTACCGTATCACATCAACTCATGAATTCCTTGCGAATAATAAAATCTATACAATCAAACCTAAGTATTTTACCGCCACTAGAAAAATGTATTTGCAGACGTTCCCGCTGGCCCGTCCTTAACTCTTTCTAAAAAATGATTACATTCCACTTCCATCCATCAAACACAATATCCACAAAAGATTATTGCATGCCTGCACAACTAAAGGCCCTTTCTACGGCGATAATCGCAATATCTACACCAAAAGTAATGGTTTTTGTATGGGAAATACGCCCGGTCCGTGCTTCCTCTATTATTATATGTCTCACGTTGAAAATACGATATTTAAACAAATTACTAAACACAAAATATATGTCCGCTATGCAGATGATATTTTTATTTTAGCGAAAAAGAAACCAGAAATAGATAATCTCAAAACCACATTCGAATAAAAAACCTGTGTCCTTAACTTTACCTATCAATATAGTCAAGAATATACTACCATTCTTTGACGTTTTCGTAGAATTCAGTAATAGCACATTCACTACTTCATTATACACAACCGCTACTAGTAGAAACTCTTGTCCTCTTAATTCTAGGAGTGAATGTCCGCTTAAATATAAAATAGTAGTTATAAAAAAATTTCCCAAAAAAAAGCAGATCTCTCGTTACTTTTTCCTTAAAAATTCAATAATGTAAGACAAGCATTAGTTAACAATGGTTTTCCTAACCACCTCATCGACCATCAGATTAGACTATTTCTTTCTAAATTGTCTAATAGCGATAGTGAACATACAGATAAAAACAATAACATTAACATCTTCTACAAAAGCCAAATACTTGTTAACGAAAGCAAGATGAATTTTCTCTTAGAAATATCATAAAGAAATACACAAAATCAATCGATCTGAACAAGAAAACTAACTTAATTATCTATAACAAAAATTAAAACAGCTAAGCTTATCATAAAATATAACAGCACACGCACAAAATCTAAACTACAAAATAAAAAAAAAACATTATTTTCGAGATCAATTCCCCTTGATGAACTGTCTTCCTGACCAAACCAAAGTTATACATTGCCCATGCCTATCTAGACGACTCACTTTACACCTTAGGATTCATTTAAACACCCACGAAAATCGACCAAACTTCGCCAGAATCATAGTAATAAAAAGTATAAAAGCCCCATGCTGTATTATGTCCATAATGCTACACCTTTGGTCTAATATGCATTGCTTTTATATAGTTGTGTTCAAAAATTATATATAAATACATTTACGCTCCTTTGTGTGTGAGTATATATCAATATATATTTATATATAAAAACCCATAGATTTGTTTATGTATATGTTTATATAATGCCTATGCATGTCAATGTTCATAGAAATGCACAATATGTACGCAACTCTAACGGTGCATATGTATATAGACGATACACTCGCGCACAAATATACACACAAATAATCACGCACAAATACAAAATATAAATATGTGTGTGTGTGTGCGTGAGTTTATGCTGTTTTACATGCTGCTTTAGATGCCTGATTGACAAGGAATAAAAGTTCCAGGCATATGCCTCAAAAGGAAATGGGACTCCATCTTGGATCAGCGCCAACATTCAAGATCCTTCAATGTACACACTTCCTTTTGATAAGGGGGAAATGGCTCTCACGTATGATGCCGACACTGAGTGCTAAAAACAAATCTTCATTCAATTTATGCGTATTGATTCTGATTTCTTGAACTAGTCTTTGGAGTCACAACAAGCAATACCAAATCGTATCGAAATAGAAATAATAAGACGCCCAGACTTGGAAACGAGTCAGACGAACAAATTATCTTTGAATCACATATTTACCGATTATGGAGACTCTAAATTCGCCAATGTGCTGATTGCTTTGCGCAGTAAAATATAGTGACGTAGTAGTTTTTCGGGAAATTAAATATAATTGCCATAAAATTGAAATTTCCTTCTATCGTTTTTACAAGAAACGAAAAGCGTTGTTATTCAGTTGTACACACAAAAAGAAAAACGTTTTTATCCACTGTGAATAAAGGCGTTGTTTAGATCCAGTGACAGGACCTAAAGAGTTGTGAGTTCAATACCTGGTTAAGCTAGTGGATAACTTGGAGAGGTTAACTAACAGCAGATAACTGACATCCATTAGACATGGCACGTGGAACTAGAACAGTCTACCCAGCGATCGAAATAAAGGGTTCAGTTCGACATCCCAAACACCTGAAGAAGGATGGAGTGAACAACGGCCGAAACGTTGTGATAAATATCGCAACAAAGATGAGGACAATAGTCCGAATACTCTAAATAGTGTACATAATACCTCATCTCAGAAATATAGAGAGATACAAAAAAAAATGATAATATCTAATAGAAAGCACTAAGAACAAAAGATCATTTCATCAGTTTTTACACCTTCTATGCCCAGGAAAGAAATAATATATGAAAAATATGACAGTGTGGAATATCAAACAACAAACTCGATGGTAACAAAAGCTAAAACAATCGAAATGAAATCTGCTAAATTTAAAAATAAATAAATATGTGAATTTCTCAGCATCTGTCGTTCGGGCGTGCGTAGATGTAGTCGAAACAACAGGCAAAAATTTAGTCCGCCGAAGATCAAAAGGACGAAAAGCGTCACATGAAAACTTTGCCCACTTTGTCATACATTTTCCCTCAATGAAAAATATAATAAAAATCTTAATTACGATGCCTTGTCTACCGTCTAAAATGAAACTGTCTTCAATCAATCAATCAATATATACACTGCGTGTCAAATTATTATCTAGATAACTTTTTTTCTAATATTTCAAAAAACCCCAATCAATTCATACAAAATTTTCACACAATGTTGGCAACACAGACCTGCGCAATCACTGAAATTTTCATACTGATCTGCGTAAAGTAAACAAACTGGCGCCGAATTTGTTATCAGCACGGTGATTTGAGAGTGCCAAATTATTAGAAAAGTATAAGAATTTAGTGAAAAGATGGGTCGAAAAAGCAGTTTAAGTGATACTGAAAAGAAAACTATCAGCTCAGAACTCTCAAAAGGTAAATCTACCCTAGAAATTTCTAAAATGATAGGGAGGTGTCATCAAAAAAAAAGCTCACCGCCGACCCTACACAACTACGCAAAAGGGCAGATAAAGGCAAGCCGAAGGTTATTTCACGTCGTCTCATGTCACGACTTAAACGAGAGGCCACGAAGGACCCTGGACTTACCAGTCAAGAGCTTTTCAGTCGGTCGCATTGGGGATCCTACTGTGTCGAAAAGTACTCGGTGACGGTATCTGAGTGAAATAGCAACAACAGTCAAACCTTTATCGAAGCCTCCGTTGACGAAAAATCACATTCAAAATCGATTGAAATGGGCCGCGGACAATATGAAGATTGACTTCTCTAAAGTTTTGTCCACAGACGAAACTCGAGCAACACTTGATGGGCCAGATAGATGGTGCAAATGCTGGGTAATGAACGGACAGAATCGCCATCAGCGTTTGAGACGCCAACAAGGCGGTGGGGGCATAATGATCTGGGTTGGTATTATTGGAAAAACATTAGTGGGCCTATGGAGAGTACCAGATGGTGTCAAAATGACTGATGATGCATACATAGCGTTTATGAAGGAGCATCTTGAACCGTGGATGAAAAGGCAAAGACTTGCCTTCGGTAGGGCCATTGTTTTTTATGCAAGATATTGCTTCCTCACATGCTGCTCACAAGACTACTGAATATTTGAAACAGTTAGGCTTCGATGGACCTCGAAAAATGAAGTGGCCAGCAAATTCTCCGGATTTGAACCCAATTGAAAACCTTTGGAGCATCATGAAGCGAAGACTGTACGCCAACGGACGACAATTCAGGAGCAACGCTGAGTTGTGGGAAGCAATTCTTGACATATCTCGCGGCATTACAGCAGATGACATCCTACAATTAACAAATTCTATGAATCGTAGACTTCTTCAAGTAATTTCAAAACTGGGAAAGCATATTCCTTATTAATTTGTTTATAACTGTGCCTTTGTTTGTATCTGTTATTATTTGTTTGATTATCTTATTTATTAGGTTCTTTTGATCATAAACATTCACGTGCAACATTAATAGACGTTTTGTTTGCTCAATTCTGGGAATTTTACTAAACCTTTCTAATAATTTGGCACTCTCAAATCACCGAGCTGATAACAAATATGGCGCTAGTTTGTTTACATTACGCGGATCAGTACGAAAAATTCAGTGATTGTGCAAGTCAGTATTGCCAACGTTGTGTGAAAATTTTGTGTGAATTGATTGGACGGTCTTTGAAATATTAGAAAAGTTATCTCGATAATAATTTGGCAAAGTGTATATATATATATATATATATATATATATATATATATATATATATATATATACGAGCTGCTCATTGCTGCAAGCACCCACAGTTGAATTCAATGTGCCCGTTAGTTTTAAATACGCTCTATATCTGATATTGAGTACTTTAACCCATAAATATAGCATACTTAAAAATAAAATTTTAGAACACCCACATACAAATCACACACACACACATACACACACTCCCTCTCTCTCTCTCTCACACACACACACACACACACACATATATATATATATATATATATATATATATATATATATATATATATATATGAGTTACACTTAATGAGATCCAAAATTGTAATTCACTAATATGTTCTATAATAAATATTATATTGAGCTCTATTTTAGGGATCAGTTTTAATATTTTATATTCATAGGATATACCTCGATTACTTACGCACACATTTTTTATATATATATATATATATATATATATATATACTAATTTGTTGCTCACCTCTTGGAATAAATGTACATTTATTAGTAGGAGAAATTTTGTTTTAATTGTATTTACATAGCGTTTTTTACTGAAATTACTGAAAACACTCACATATATCCGCTATAGTTTAGATACAGAATAGTTCTGAAGAGTGATTAAAGAATTTTGGGTTTTGTCTCTTCAAATTCTCACTGTGAAAAACTTCTTGTTGGTCTTTGAAATAGCCGTAGACTTGTTCTTCCCACCAAGACTTGTATGGTTGGTATAGACAATCATTTGTAGCTACATCTGTTAAATAAGGACATTCAGTTTTACAGAGCAATGATAACCCATGTTTCAAAAGGACACAGCATATAAAAATAATCTTCCTTATTATTATTATTGTTGTTGTTGTTGTTGTTGAAGTAGTAGTAGTAATAATAGTAATAGTTCATGTATTGTCATGTTCCCAATATTTTTTTTATTATTATCGTAATACTGATGATGACTGAAAAAAAATGTCGAAGGTATTGACTTGGTTGGTTGATTTTGTTTAGCGGCATGTCAACCAATATGGGTTATTCAATGCCGAAACCTAAATATTTTGAAGATATTTTCATGGTTTCAACTAAATATATATTATGTATCGTTGTTAACGTTACTATAAATAGATATTTTTTATATTTTCATAATGTTTTGGAAAGAAGCGAGATTGAAATAATACAGGGTGCTGGAGAAAGAGAAGAAAGATAAAAAGAAAGTAGAAAAACAAAGGAGAAAAAGCACAGGATCGGAAAAATAACAATGTAAAGATAGGAAGATGAGTTCAGGATAAAAAATATGGCTATGAAGAAGAAGAATATTAATAATAGCAAAAAGTCATTGACGAAGAAGTAAAAGAAGGAGCAAGAGAAGTAAGGGGAAGGAGGAGGAGTAAGGAGAAGAAGGAGCAGTAAGGAGAAGATGGACATGGAGGATTAAGGAGAAGAAGAAAGAGGAATAAGAAGGAGGAGGAGGAGTAAGAAAAAGAAGAGTCAGAAGGAGGAGGAGGAAGAGGTAGAAGAATGAGAAGAAGGAAGAAGAAGAAGGAGGATGAATAAGAAGAAGTAGGAGGATTGAGAAGAAGAAGAAAAAGATGGAAAGGAGTAGTAAGAGGAAGAAGGAAAAGGAGGAGTAAGATGAAGGAGGAGGGGAGCAAGAAAAGGAGAAGAAGATGTATGAAGAGGAGTAAGAAGAAGAAGAAGGAGGATAGGAGGAGTAAGAAGAAGGAGGAGGAGGATAGGAGGAGTAAGAGGAAGGAAGAGGGGGAGTAAGAAGAAGAAGGAGGAGGATAGGAGGAGTAAGAGGAAGGAAGAGGAGGAATAAGAAGAAGGAAGAGGAGGAGTAAGAAGAAAAAGGAGGAGTAAGAAGTAGTAGAAAGAGAAGAAGAAGAAAAAGAATTAACTACAATGAATTTAAATACTTTTTGAAGAATAATGGACAATTTTCCTGAGATTTGCCGATTATAATCATCCAGTTTTTATCTCTTAATGACATTTGCTATTTTCTTTTTTACTGGTCGCTTAATGCTCCGATTCCATTCTGAAGCCAAATTGGCGCCAAGTCTACCGATAGTGCCATTACTTCCGTCTTATGTGAGTGAATATCTTCGGAATCAGGAAAATATACAAATAGAATATGAAGTTTCCAATGAAATAAAAGAAACAAGAATTCCTAAAGGGACAACAATCAGGAAAAGTGAAAGAAGCAAGGAAAAATTCAAAACATAACAATGGTCTTTTTTTTAATTCCTTGACGCATCCATGTTAATGGAGAGAGAGAGGAAGTTCAAATATAAATTGCATAAAAAGAGGAAAGTTGAAAGAAAAATGGTTATGTATACTGCCATTTCTTAATCTTCATATCCCCATCACATTATTTCATCAAAATATGTTTATTTATAGTTTATTGATTGCTTTTACGTCATTTTTTTTCTATATTGCTTTTCATCCGAGTCAACATATATATTTTTCTTCTTTATCTATTCTTCATCGCCTCCTCTTTTCTTTCTTTTTTCTTTTTTCTTTCTTTCTCTTGTTTTGCGTTCTTAATTTTTTCTTGATTTGCATACATTGTTGTGTTGTTTCTTCTTCGCCATCTGAAAAATCGTCATCTTCCTTTTTCCACTATCCCACATTCTTTCTTCCTTTCTTTTTTTCTTTCTTTCTTTCTTTATTTTATTCTTTCATTTTTTATTCCTTTATTCATTCTTTCTTTCATTCACTCATTCTTTCTTTCCTTCATTCGTTTATTCATGCATTCTTTTTTCTTGTTCTCTTAATTCTAATGTAGAATTGCAAAAGAATTTATTTATTACAAAGAGTTTCAATATTTCTGTTTTTTCTCATATGAAGTCGTCCATTTCTTTCCGAACACACCATCTTCTTTCTTTCTGTCTTACTTTCTTCCTTTTTGTTTTTTTTATTTATTCAAGGTTTGCATACAATTTATTTATTGCATATAATCATCTGTTTACTATTTTACTTCTTGTTTCTTATTCAACTATAAAATCCTCTATTTCTTTTACAACTATTTCTCCTCTTCTTCCTCACTTTCTTTCTTTCTTTCTTTCTTTCTTTCTTTCTTTCTTTCTTTCTTGTCCTCTTATTTTTTTTCTAGGTTTGCATACAATTTATTTATTGCATATCTACATTCATTTCTTTACTATTTTTCTTTTTCTCTTGGTTCTTTTTCGACTATAAAATCCTCTACTTCTTTTGCAACTATTTCTCCTCTTCTCTCTTTCTTTCTTTCTTTCTTTCTTTCTTTTCTTTCTTTTCTTTTTTTTCTTTCTTTCTTTCTTCTTTTCTTTTTTCTTTTTTTTTTTCTTTTATCTTTCTTTTGGTTTCATTTTTCTACATTTTTATATAGATTTTTTTTTCTAGGTTTGCATGCAATTTATTTATTGCATACATACATTCATTTCTTTAGTATTTTTCTTTTTCTCTTGTTTCTTTTTCGACTATAAAATCCTCTACTTCTTTTACAACTATTTCTCCTTTTCTTTCTTTCTTCTTTTCTTTCTTTTTTTTTCTTTCTTTCTTTCATTTTTCCTTTATAGTCCTCTTATTTTTTCTAGGTTTGCATGCAATTTATTTATTGCATACATACATTCATTTCTTTACTATTTTTCTTTTTCTCTTGTTTCTTTTTCGACTATAAAATCCTCTACTTCTTTTTCAACTATTTCTCCTCTTCTTTCTTTCTTTCTTCTTTTCTTTCTTTTTTTTCTTTCATTTTTCTTTTATAGTCCTCTTATTTTTCTAGGTTTGCATGCAATTTATTTATTGCATACATATTTTTCATTCATTTCTTTTACTATTTTCTTTTTTTCTCTTGTTTCTTTTTCGACTATAAAATCCTCTACTTCTTTTACAACTATTTCTCCTCTTCCTTCTTTCTTTCTATCTTTCTTTCTTCTTGCCTTTTTTTCTTTATGCATTTATTTATTTCATCGTCCCATTAATTTTGCTATAGGTTTGCATATAATTCATTTATTACATACAATTTCAGTTTTTTTTTTTCTCAATTACTTCCTCTGTTGTTTCTTTTTCCTCTTCTGCTAAATCGTATTTCTTCTTCTACTAATTATAATATTTTTTTCCGGTCGGGGAGAGTTGCCTGAATAGTATGACAAAATTCGTCAATATTCATATTAAAATAACCGCTTCCGAGTGATCATTCTTAAAATGGTATAGTAATTATTCCAATAAATAATCTCGTAGCAATACATTATGAGATTCATATCACGTTCTTTCCACATGTAAAATATCATCTTCAGCGTCATCTAAATATTCTCGCTATCATCATCAATTATTTTTTTTGCTGTCTTTGTTATTATTCACAATAATCTAATCATCAATTCTATTCTTTTTGCCTTTTCTTTTTTTCGACTTCTGCAGCTTTTAAGGAAATAATTTCATGATATTTTCATAGCTGCTAAAGTAAAAAAAAAAATGCAAAAATACATTTATAACGTCTCAAAGAAGAGTTGCTTGAACAAAGTGCGCGGCCGTCTCTAGTATCACCACGAAAAGCGGAAACTTAGGCTTTAATGTTGAACCATTTTTTTATCAGTTTCATTTCTGATATTCCGTTTTTTGCTGGCAAATTTGCTATGAATTATGACACGGTTTTTCTTTCTTTCATTCATACTCAATTTTTAATGTGTTCGTCAATATGAAAAAAAAATTGAGAGAAACTAGAGTGAAGGGAGAAATGCTTCACTTAGGAATTCTATGAATGTGCAATTTTGATAGTCGACATATTTCCGTATCCCAAGTCCTTTCACGTATTCACATTGTCCTGTGATTGCCATTTTTTGTTTTTAACTCGATCTCATCTTTTCTTTGTTGTGAAGGCTTCTAAACGAAAAGAAGAAAAAAAAAGATGCTCTGAAGAAATTTTCATATTTTTCGTGTCGTCTTCTCGTAATTTCTCGGCTATTCTCTCGGGATATAGAGATAGCGCTTTCACTGCCTCCTCTCTCAAAATGTTCAAAAGTGGATAACTACGAATCGTCGTTACGTCACAATCTCGTAAGCAACAATTGGGTTCCGATTCCAGTATTTCATCAAGAGACTGCTTTCGGAAACCACATGCAATAAAAACGAATGATTATTCCCTAAAAGGATCGGAAGTTAAATTGATGCTTCGGCTACCAGTGAATTTCTGATGTTAAGTAACATATTGGGGTTTCTATACTTAATGATGGCGGCTTTCTGAAAATGATGGACAATTAATATGCTTTGAATATACACACATACATAAAAAACATGTGTTAATATATATATATATATATATATATATTTGTTGTGGATTCCGGGATGAAATCCGGTCTCAAATGAATGACAAACGAAAGAATGAAATATAGCAAATAAATCTAGTGACGTAATAATACAATTGGTAAAACTGTTAGTAGATCTAGAAATGCGGTTAGTAGCAATAATAATATATATACAGTCTGGGAAATGACTTCCTTCTGAGTCTACGTGCTCGCAACTGTGACTCCTACAAAGTGGTTATCTCACACTCTCACTCTCTCACTGCCTCACTGTCACTCTCGGGTACTGTACACACCGGGCGAGTCCACGTGTATAAAAAGGGGTGGACCCCTTAACAATATTACACAATAAAATCCAAACACGTCACATACTATACACCTGTGAAGTAATTTTGTTGTGTGATTCATATGCCTATATGGCCTGTTATAATAAATACATTGTGCTTTTTTGTGGATCTGTTTTAATATTTGATATAAGTAGTATACACTTCGATT
>CAHIKZ030000006.1:2252500-2302500 GCA_903632075.3 Acanthosepion pharaonis | reverse complement strand
ATGTATGGAAACAGCTGACAATCAAATCAAAAGAATCGGGAGTGTGACCTACCATTTCAAAGCCATATTCTCGCAAAGCAGCAACCCTTTCGTAAATTTTCTTGGGTGTTTGTCCTTGATAGACTTTCATCACTACCTTTACCTAGCAAAACAATCTTCATTGATGGTGTGAATATTTTGAAGATAATCAATATGCATAATGCTTTTGGCATACCCCAAAACTGAATCTATCAGGTTCCCTGCAGATGAAACGACCCTGACATTCTATAGAGTAAATGGGGAGGAGTATTATCACTGTATGTATTGTCTTTTTGTCACTGGCTCAAAGTGATGAACCCAACATTCATCCAAGCTATGTTCAAGTAAACTAGATGGATATGTCCGAATCAATGTCAGATTTTCCCGTGATATGAACAGTCTGGTGCACTTTTGATCACCTTAGTCCTGTCAAATTCCTTGTGCAGAATATTCTCAATTCTATCACCGTATATGCTAATCACCTTGGATATTTGATTTATATTAAATCACCCTCGTTTTCCTCGGTGGTGGCAGTTGCAAGACAGCTTTTACTTCCACTCCGAAATGCAGCTGCTCACTTTTTCACTTTAAATGTGGATCCTTTTTCAATGTAACAATTTTAGCGCGAATGTTCTTGGAAATTAAATTCTTTTTTCTGCACATACTTGGTAACGTCACACCACCAATTTCGTCCAGTTTCAAGGGAATTCGCTACAAATTACTTCTGAAGTCATCTCTGAAGAGCCTGATGTCAGTTTACCTGGAGACAAACAAGGTAGTTATTAATAGGAGGATTTCAAATTAATGCACGCAAGATTTCACAGTTCGAGCTTCACTCCTTCATAGTCAGCGTATAAAGTTTTTATCCCACTCTGAGGCGAAAACGGTTATATTTTAAATTATTATAAATATATTAAATTATTTTAAATTATTCTTTTGAGTAGAAAGAGCGCTGTAATTTTATAGCTATAGTAGAGGGTTGTTGCTTTTTAACTTATAATTTATTATTTACTGTTTATTAATTCGTTTATTCGATCGAGCGAACTGGGACAATGATGAGTCAATCACGTTAACAATCACAGTCCTGCTTCAAGATCTGAAGATTATTACGGTGGTGTTCTGTGTCATAACATAGCTGGCTAGCGACGGTGTATGCTGGGCGACCAATTCGTCTTGCTCGTTGTGTACAAAGCAAGAAATTCGTGTTTTGCTCGCCAGCAGCGCCCTTCAAAACGCATTCTGCGTTCACATCAGATTGGAGAAATATCAAAGTTGGGTCCAGGGAGCTGTGATTTATTAGGATGTTGCCTTGAAATGATGTTAAGTATAGTTCCCAGCCTCCAAGTGTCGGTTCGATCAAGCTTATACTATAGAGTTTTAGTTAATGTCAAAGCAGTAGCATCATACATTAAAACCGACTCTACAGTGGTACAAAAGAAGCTCTGTTTAACGTTGTCTGGTAGATCAGAATTCCAGATTACGCCCATTTTATTTAAGGCGCCTAAGGCTATGGGAATTTTCACATCCTTTTCAGTAGTATTTATTTCACTTTCTAATTATGTAAACGACTAAACAGATTTTATTGATCCACCTTTTTTCTATTGAGTCTTGTTGTTTGAATCCTATGAATTCAGTTTTAGAGTCCAACATCGTTGACAGCGTTTTCTATCTGATGTAGGAAAACTGGCACATTGGTAATGGTGTGTGCAGCGATAGTTCGGTCGTCTGCATCTCTATCTATAAAAGTCAGTGTGTGTGTGTGTGTGTGTGTGTGTGTGTGTAACGAACGCACGGCCGCAATTTTCGACGGATTTGCATCAAAATTTACATGCACATGCTCCAAGATAACGGGAAGGCCAAGAGCGATTTTGCATTTCCCAACTCCCATCGATAGTGGAAATAATCGATTTTTCATGCTTCTACGGCAGTTTTCATGCAGTTAGCGGCCATTTTGTACTGGCCGGAGTGAGAGCCAATAGCTGCCTGCCACGAATAGGCAGGAAGATTCTATTGGTCAGCGTGAGAGCCAACAGCTGATTATCACGAATGTTAACTAGCATGGTAGCATGCAAAAAATTCGATAGCTGCATTCGTCACAAGTGGGAAAAATTTAAATCTGCTTGGCAATTTACTCCAATTGGCTCATTCGCTTGCTTAAACTCAACGTTGATTCTGATTCCGCAGAATTGGGTTGGTTGTGAAAAAGTATTTGTTGTTAACTTTCTTTTTTCATTCGGTTTTTCCATTTACGAGTCCTTTTTTTAAAGCTGATCGTTTTGTGTTCATTTTAATGTTTAGTATAGAGCTTCGAAAAAATTCGCAGTGTGAGATAGGCAAGAAGTAAGGCATGTAGCAACATCAGCACGGCAAAGGGCACTCCTTTAAAGGCAAGGAAGGGCAAAAATATTCAATAGTCAAGTGATAACGATTGCTGTATGAGTCGCACGATTTTTGAATCAAGCACCGGCAACGCCGGGCCATGCTGCTAGTAGTTAATATCAGTCAACCTTTTGCAGGCTATCGACGTGAGTGTCTTGGTGATAAATTAAAACCTTGATAGGATGTTTGTCGAGGTAAGTACTCACGGACGTATGACATCCAGCCTGCTACTATAATGATATTATAAAAAATACCATATCTTTGGTTAGACAGAAACAATAGCTTATTCGGCATCAAAGCAGATGTCCTTCAGGGTGATACCATTGCACCATATCGTTTCGTTATCACCCTTGACTACGTATTGAGAACTGTTTATTACTTATTTTGTAATTATTCAGGAATTATTAGCTGTTGATTATTATTATGAAATGTATTTTGTTTATTATTTAATTTACGTAATTTGTTAATATATTTATTATTTTATTTATGTATTATGCTTTACGATGAGTGATTGTTGGTATAGATTAAATTTGGCTGCTATAAATTCTAGAAAGAATTTCATACGTTTGATAGACAAGAGATATTTTTCCAGAATTTTGCAGCCTAATGATGGCAATGTTAAGAGTAATATTAGCCCTTTTCTTATACGGAATTATTCGGCATTCATTGACCGAACAGTCAATGCTACTTTCGCTTGTCATTTATAAAATCTTTCCCTTAAAACAATTTTTCAGGAAGATAGATTTCCCAAGTCAAATTACTATTATCGGACTTCTAGGTATTCATGGTAGTTCCGTCCAATTATTTCGCCCCAAGCAAGAAAATATAGCCTCTAAGATATGAGGATATGAGGGGTTACTGAGTGTTAGAGAATATGAGAGAAAAAAAAAACTATTAAAAAGATAGAACACTGAAAGAACAGGAATTAAATCTACTGAAAATAACGAATGATATTGAATGCAAATTTTTGAAGATCAGTAAGTAGGCAAGAAGCCAAAAGAAAAAAAACTGTTAGCAAAGAAATTATCATTATTGCTAAACATTTCAACTGCAAAATTATGAGACCTAACCGCCAGTCGAGTACTGGGCTTAAATTCATAAAGTCTATTTACCGTAGAGAAAAGTTCTTCAGAATAATTACCATGAAAGCATTTACAGAAAAATTACGCCGGTGGGAAAATAACTAAAGCCGAGATACCAGATCAGGATCAATAACATTGCAGATTCGTCTTCATGTTCTATCAAGAATATCAAGTACATAACAGAAGCACCAGACCAGATTTAACAGAAATATTCAATACACGAATCAATTGTAGATTTATAAATGTGGATGATTCTAGCTGGAAAAATTGTCTAGCACAACACAATGAATCAACCTTCCTAGAATCAAACCTAACAAGAAACCTAACAACGAGGCACACACCGAACAAAAACTTTTGTTCTACCAAGATTTCACAGCTCTAGCATCACCCCTTCATCTTTCAGCCTAGAAAGTTTCCATTCCCCGCTTATATATAATTGGATAGGCGAGAATGGTTATATTTTAAATTATTCTTTTAAGTAGAGTGATGTAATTTTATAGCTATACTATAGCGTTGTTGCTTTTTAACTAATAATTTATTATTTACTATTTATTAATTATTTCAGCAAGCGCCCATCTTGCACGTTTATATGTCTACCATTCGTCCCTGCATTAAATATTTCTGGCATATTTGTTCTAATTCTCCTACATTATAAATTAAAAATCTTGAAAAAAAATCAAAGGAATCTACAAAGTTATCTAACCTGACCTAGAATTTAGTCACTTTCCGTTACGTAGCTTCACTGTGATTTTGCTATAAATATTTTCATGTCAGTCCTTCTGGTGAGCTTTCCTCTTGTATGTTCATTTGCCCCCTTTTATTTCTGTCCCTATTTTTTTTCTTTAAGTTTAATTCCCCATCCCCTCCCTCGTTAGGTGGTCAGTGATGTCAGTTCGCTGGTGGATGCGGGGCGCCATTCGTTTTCGCGTGAGTGCTTTTTTCGTATTTGTTGTTGTGTCTGAATGAGTGCATGTCAGTGTGAGTGATTGGGATGAATGAATGTTTTATACCATTATAGTCCCGCATTGATTTCGGCCAGTGAAGTGATGTTTCTGTCACATTTAGTAATTGTGGGGGTTTTTATTACTAATCTTATTTTCCTTTAGTTTCTTGTAAATAGTTTTTTGTATGCATATTGTAAATACTCATTGGGGTTAACTTTTTTTAGAATTGTTGTTTTATTCCCCCCCACAGACAACGAATTGTAAATATGGGGACTAGTTAGTATTTTCATAGAGACAAAGAGGTATTATGGTGGTTGTAGTAAGAAAGGAATATTGTTTCGTAAGATTGGGTCAGTGTTTGCGGCTAGCTAAGTTATAGTTAAGACAGAAGAAGACCGTCCTTTCCCCAATCCCCTTTTTGGCCTTGTGCCACATTTCTGTATTATACAGAATAAATATCACTTTCCTCTTGGGGACCTCCACTTCATGAATTTAAGCTTAGTACTAGATTGGCAGATAGGTCTCATCATTTTACTTTTAAAATGGCTATATATAATTGTAAGTTCTTTATTAATAGTTTATTTACACTAATTACATCGTTCAGACTGTTGTTCTCATCTTTATTACCATATTCACGACGTTTAGGTCGTTGTAAGCTCCGGCCTTTTTCAGGTATTATACGTTGGAATTTCAAACCGAATTTTTTTAGTCCACGGTGGTAGATCGTTCCAATTCTCCGTGTCATACATTTTTTTGGATATCTCAGTTTTAGTTAATTCACTTTAGTAACTCATATCTCCAATTTTTTTCCCGCTCTGCTGGGGCCAGTTATTGAACTCATAAATCTTCGGTTCAAATCATATTTTTGAATCACACAAACAACGCCTTTATGCACTGGGCCATGTTCTTGTTTCTTCTCTCGCACTTCTTGATTGCGGAACTTTCTTCCGGTTTTTTTTTTATTTCCTGGCAAATAGGAACTTCAAAAATGTTACCGTCTGTTCCATCGCAATCTCAAATCGTTTCAATTTTTTTTTCTTCTCCTTATGCTTTGTTATTTTTCTCCCACTCTCAGTAACCTCTTGGAGTGAAAGGATTGAACAAACGTGACCTTAAATTTTTAGCCAGTTCTTTATTGCAAGCACAATCATCTTTTTTCATTTGTACACCAGGTTCTTTCAAAACGGGAACAACCATGTCTCTCCATAACTAACAGTCTTCTGTAGTTCTAAGTAGCGTTTGAGCATTTACCATCATCTTTTCTTATTGCCCTGTCAATTATTCACTTTTCCCTATGCTTCTCTTGACTTCAGTAAGTCTCCCGAGTTCGAAATTATCAGGCGACACGTTTCTCTCAATGTGTGTCCATGAAATTTCATTTGAGTGTTTCTCAATATGCATATCATATTTTCTAATTTCCTATTTCTCCAATCCAACATATATATTTTTCAATATTTTTTTTATGTTTGCATTAGTTCCTATTTTTTCTTAAAACGTCACCATTACTCACGAGTCCTTTCCATAGTATTCTTTCTTCGCCTGAGACGACATTGTCCAACATTCACTGCTATATAGATGAGATATTACATAGCAGTTCAGTATTCTTTTCTTTGTTTCAAAGGACATTTTCCTACGTCTTTATTACATTACTGATTTTCTGTAAGGCATCTTTCGATATTTTAATATCTTCGATTATCCATGTCCTATTTTCCGTCAGCTCTTCCTAAACTAAGGACATTGCTAAATCTCAGTATCTGCTTAAATATAGCGTTCCTAATTGCCTCAGTAATAGGCAAACATTTTTTTTTAAATTTATTCTTGAGTCTATAAGCATTGTCTTGGTTCAAAGAGAGGCGAATATTAGTCGTTTATATTAGATTCTATAAGATTTCACCTGAATCAGGAATAGTCAATCATTTGTTCTTTATGTTTGAGACATTAAGCATTTATTTGGTAGGTGGTTGATGTCGACAAAAGGTTGATATGTAAAAGCCACGCTGTCGCGTAGAATATCCTGAAGTAATTTTGAGGAAGAGTAATTGAAATATTTTTTAATTCAAACGTAATAGACCAATGTAATTTGCCCAAGTAAAAGATTTACATAAATTGATCACTTTACAGAAAATCAGAAAAGAATGAATGGAGGAGGTTGAATTTACTCGACTGTTGAGTGAAATAGGGAGAGTCAGAGAGCGTCGGTTCTAGGCTATGCGTGTGTCTTGGGAGGACAAGACATTCCAGTCTTGCCTCGGTGTAGAAAAAAAAAGTGCCAGTCTCTTTAAATTTTTGCTAAGCATCCTCCCAGTAATTATTTCGCGCATGACCCAAAACTGAAAAGGGCCGCTGCTGCTAATAGGGCTTTAGACGCATGCGCGTCTGCAACAAACTTTGTTCAGTGGTTCATACATCATCAATGTTTACTTGCAACCATAACGAAGCATTTATATGAAAAAGTACAAAATGCGTATCGTAGTTATTTCAAGAATCATTATTTAAAAAAAAATGTATTACTTATACTAAATTCTGCTATTTCAGATACACGTATGTGAGTGCGGGATTGTGTGCGTGGGTATGCGAGTTTGTGTGCGTGTGCCAAACGGTGTGCGCGTATGCATCAGAGATGGTTTGATTACGCCTGTCGGTGCAGAACATTCTGAATGCCTCTCATATTTAAAGAAGAAAATTGCATCGACTCAAATGACATTTTTTTACGCGTATTAATTTTAGCGACAATTAAAAAGAATTAGTTCTGAAAGCAAAATCTCTGTGAAATAAAAGCCGAACACAAAAGAATGTTCTATTTTCTACTTGAATTGAAATTGAAGTGGATCCAATTAATGCGACTAGTGTGAGCAAAGAAATTGATGAGACAAATGAAAGAGTAATAAAAATGTTTTCGTATTAATTAAACAGCACAAGTTTTATTTGTCTGTGAATTGTCGTTCCATTGCACTTATATCTATTACATATACTTACAAAAAATTATTACTTTCCCAAGCCAACATTCATATTGTTCAATATGCATATATTATTTTTTCTAATTCCTGTTTTTTCTTAAAACGTCACCATGTCTCACATGTCCTTCCCATGTTATTTCTTCTTCGCATGAGAAGAGATTTTCCAGCTATCATTGCGATATTACATAGCAGTTCAGTATTCTTTTCTTTGTTTCAAAGGACATTTTTCCTACGTCTTTATTACGTTACTGATTTTCTGTAAGGCATCTTTCGATATTCTATTGTGTCCCATTTGCCGTCAATGAATTTAGCTTTTTTCACCCTGGTGCATCAACAACTGAGAAATAGCAGGTGCATTGAAGATGAGAATAGGGAGGAGAAAGGAAAATAATTTGGTTCAGCCAACCTCCTCCGCATCTGTTCTGTGGGGGGGGGGAGCGTGGGAAGAGTTTTCTTTAATCTGAACAAGAAGTTCTTCTCGAGGTCTTCTGAGTTGCGCGGGATTTTCAGCAGCTTCACTGTGTGTTATGGTTGCGCTGGCGATTTGGAAGGCACCATGAGGCCGTGCGCGAGAAGGTTAGGAGCCGATGTGCGGGTCGGTGGTGAGGGTAGTGTATCTTGCAGCTGCACGGACGGGATTGGTGCCTGTTGCGCAGTGGGTGTGATATGCGGGACTGGAGTCAGGGATGAAGGTGAACGGAGCAGAGTTTATGGGATATGCACTGAGGTCGTCTTCGGGGAGCGACAGTGTGTCCACAGACCTTCATTTGGACAGCGATGCAGTGGGTGTTGCAGTGGACTCGCCAACCACGTGTGGGAGTTGAGGGAGGGAAGTAGTGGGGGCCCAAACATAAAAGTGGAGCATGTTCGGGAGGATCTGGTCTGGCAGAGCATGCGGCGGCAGTTGTCAGTTGTGCCAAGAAGAGTGGTTGGTCATTGCTGCTTGTCCGGATCGTAAAAGGTTATTGGATGGAAGGCCTGAGTTAAATACTACATGTAGGTATATTAAAGACATTCTAAGCTTTTACAAATCCTGATGAAGGCTAACAATGAGAAGAAAAGAGTAAGAGAAAAGAGAAGAGGAAAGGTCGAAAAGGAATGAAAGACGGTTTTTCTCCTTCTATTTTGTCATACTCTCTCCTCTTCAGTGAACTTGTGTGGTAGCTATATCAGGCTGCGGGGTGCTGTTTAATTTAATTTGCTTCACCACCTGATGATATCCTACGTTTCAAACATGGCTAGTTAAATATAGTGATATATGTCTATTTATTTTTATACCGATCCTTTCCATTTCTGTAATCGGTTGCTTGATGTTAAGATAAAATTTATCAAGGAAGGCACCGTATATTTTTTCTACCCAACTACTTTCGATCTTCCCCATGATCATCCTTATAGCAGCTCTGACAAAATCTGCATTTCCTTTTGATGGCGATTTAAAAATAAAACTCCACGTGAACGCTCTCTGTTAGAATTATTTTATAATTTTAAATTTATCCGTTGTAACTATGGACACTTTTGCATAACAAGCGTCCCAATATAAGGAAGCCGACCGGAAATTTACTCCTGAAGATGATGACGTTGATCATTTTGATCGACTTTTCCAAGTTACGAATAATCCTTCTCGGACAAGAAAGAAAATTCCATCAGAAATTGTACGAAGTTCTTTTCGGATAACAAGTACAGGAAATATGGCTCCCCAACCCCAAACCAAGACATGTCACCATACTCTTAGCCAACATCCAAAATATCATTAGTTCTACAACGTTAGATCCCGAAATGCGCTCCAGGTTACCTACTGCAGGTTATTTAAAATATGCCTCAATCTACTCTGATGATGACTTAAAAAATCGAAAGATCGGACAATATTCGCTGTAATTTTTGCCCGAAATGAACATCAGACAATTTCTAACGGGATTTCTTCCTTGTCTGGAAAGGATTATTCGTAACTTTGAAAAGTCGATAATTAAAATTAATCCGCACAAAATATATGTCGTTTTTAATAATATTTGCCTTAAAGAACATTTCCTGCCTACCTACATAGAATATATATATATATATATATATATATATATATATATATATATATATATATATAGATAGATAGATAGATAGATAGATAGATCGATTTTAAATAAAAAGAAAAAGAAGTAAGATATATAATCCGGTGTTCTTATCGATATTTTTTTTTTACAAAACAGTGCTCAATTTAAATTTACAGAGCATAAATATTATAAATTAACTGGTTTAAAATATATTTTTTTCGCTACACAGTAATAACCATGTTTCAAAAATGGATGCTAAAACTTCAAATTTAGTTCCATTTCATCTTCAAGCGAATATCGGAGCCCAATATTCACTTGAAGATGAAATGGAACAAATGTTTGTTAATTTAATTACAAAATTAAATTTGAAGTTTTTAGCTTCCATTTTTGAAACATGGTTATAACTATGTAGCGAAAAAACATATTTTAAACCAGTTAATTATAATATATATATATATATATATATATATATATATATATATATATATATATTAGTGTTGGTGTTAATAAAATACTGATCGACGTAATATAACAGAGCTATTAAGCATATATCAATATATATTTATCCTCAGCGTTAGCAAGTATCGGAGTTCCACGCACCACGCAATCTTCAGGTACTGGGTAGAGACTCTATTCAGACAGTGAAATTTGGGAATCAGTCGCGTCGTTGGTGGCCGCCATTACTCGCATTGTTTGCATAAATTCGCTGTGTAAAGCTAAACACGGAAGACTACCGAAACCTAAGCTCGGAACTGATCTTTCTTATCTAAATTTGCCTCAGTTACTGCACGCAAGAACTATTTACGTACACCTGCTCAGTTTGCGCAATGATACCTCCACTGATAGCTATTCTGCAGCGAATGTATACAAACAACGCCAGTAATGGCCGACCACGACGCGAATGAATCAGAACTTTCACTGTCGATAACTCCAAAACGGTAGATTTTATCAAATTTCTCAATACAGATTTGTATGGAGCATGTACAATTACATATGAATGCAAGTTTTCTGGAATTTTTTTTAATGCGAACGGAGTGCGGGTGTTATACTGCAAATTAACCAATATATATTATTGGTCCTCAAGGACACATGGCACAGTGGATAAAGGCGTTGGTTAGATTTTTTTGGAATGCCATCAAACATGGCACGTGGGTTAGAACAGTCTATCGAAATAAAGGGTTCAGTTCGAAATTCCAACCACCTGAAGAAGGCCGGAGCGTACAACGGCCGAAACGTTTGTGATACTAATGTAAATTGGGTCCTTTTATATATATATAAATATTTAATAAACGGCTACTCGTTTTCAACACACACTTCTTCTAGGACGGTTAGCCAGTCCCTCTTGTCGACACCTGCATGAGCGATTTTTTTTTCAATACCTACAACACCGACCTTTACTTTATACTGTAACTTGGCTGAGCAGACCTATGTTATACTATCTGATGTATACTACATCATCTAGTGGGCTTGAGCGGATCGGTCTTTCTCAAATCAACAGTTGGTACGCTCAAACCCTCAGTCCCGCTGACTTGTGAACTCGTGCTAGCGCAAGCATTGACGGCCTCCTCCAAGCAGTGCCTTTTACCAAATTTCAATTCCAAGTCTTGTGCCAACCGGTGGTATCGTTTTCAGACACTTTTTAAATGTGCCAAATGCTGGACTAGCCTCCCCAGATCGATATCAAGATGTCCCCTTCCTGACGAATTGACCACCGTGAGATTTGAACCGAAATATCATAGTCGCAAAACAAACGATCTAAACACACAACCCCTACCCCATATAGATATACAAGAATATATTTTTAATTTGTAATGGTCGTTTGTAGGAGAGACTTTGTAAATCACACATAAAATAATAATAATAACGCCTTCGGTCAGACGCCGCTAATTCCCATATATATATATATATATTTTTTTTTTTTTCCTTTACACGTTACTTGCTCTAATTATTTCAAGATGAGGTCGATGTTACAAATTCATGACGGTCGTCTTCGAGTATAGAATCCAGAGGTTGGCAGTGAATATTTCGGAGACAGTAGGAAAGCGTAGTTTAGGTTTGCAGTGGATATCGCAGCAAAGTAGCAGAGCGTAGTTCTTTCGTCTGTCATGTTCGCCTGACAAGTTGGATCTGGTCATTCCGGTAGGAAAACAAAGATGGCCGCCTTTATACACGACGGATACTATGTTCTGCAGCTTTTGATTGGTTAATCTTCTATTGGTAGACTATAAAGGGAATTAAGTCATTTTGACTAACTCACTAGTTACACCTATAATATATACACAAAAAACTGTAACAGTCGACTGGGTTCTTCTCTCTGGCCATCCGTGTTCAAACCTAATTGTCGGCAGTGACACTTTATGACATTTTAAATGGGTATTTTTTATTCGACATTATTTCTTATGACCAATTTGGCCACAGTTGATTTGCTTTATCAAGACGATCTCCAATATCTAAATTGGTCATGCCACGCATTAGATATAGGCGTAATTCAGACAGTTATATGCCATGCGTGATATAGGCGTAGGCGATCATGTATCTTTCGATACATTACTGATGATGCAGATTTTATGTCACAGTAGGTTGCCATTTCTGTCTGCGGTAGACCAGTTGCCATCCATGGCTATAGAACCCGGTCTGTCCTGCTATTTACCCATAGCTAAGGAGAGAAGAAGAAGGGTATTAGCACGTAAGTGAATGTAATGGATTCGACTGGAATTCGAACTCGGCTCTCCGATTCTTCAATCCGAGTGATTACCCTGATGGAAAAAAAAGGCATATCAGTTTGACTACTGTAGGTGAGCACATTTTTTTTATAGTACTTATAGCTCTATACTGGTTGATATTAATGCCACTGTTTAAGAAAAAAACGAGGGGGTATCATCTCAGACACATGTACCTCCTAAAAATAACATATATAGTAACAAGATACATACATACATGCATAATCAGATAATCTTAATCGATGCAAAAAGATATGAATTTACGAACAAATTGAGGCATGCAGAATGCTTAAAAGTTAACGACAGTATCATGTAGTCAACTCGTTAATTTGTCTTCTCCTCCCCCACTCTTCTAGCATCCCCGATGAACACATTGTCTTCTTTCAGCGTGTTTCTTTTTTGTTTGACGCTCACTTAACAGTAAGATGGAAATATCTCCATTAGGCGTGCAATCAGAAATATAAGCCGTATCAAATGGCCGTAGCTTATCAAGCTATTCTCACCACTTAACATATCGAATGGCGTGCGATCTACATTTGCTTCCGTTGCCAATTTAGATCGATCGTTAATTATATTGCCATTTCGTAATGACGATTCGAAGAGTCGAGACACTGACGCTTTACTCCTGTTACACTCATTCAGCGGAGAAAATGTGCACACTGTAGAGTAACCATTGTCAGCGTATGACAGGAAAATGATGAACAGATAGAGGCGCAGAACGATAGTCTTTCCGTTTCTAAAGTTATCTTGTATCTGATACTTAGCTCAGATTCGATGTTAGTCATTATTTTTAAATTTGTCTCTAAGCTCTGTCATCCTTCTATACTTCTTGCTTAAAAAATTTAGGTTATTTATGTCACGAACACAACAAAAATATTATTGGGTTGTTCGAAAAATAATGTCTGGTTTTAGGATAAATCGTTTAATTATGTCCTAATACATTAGTTGCTCAGAAATATATTACCGTAATTCTTCATGTCTAATACGCCTTCCTCCATAATATGCACCCCTGCAATTGTGCTGAAAGTGTGGGAAAATGCTTCTACTCACGCATAATACGCAACCCTTGTTTGGTAATCAGACCCTATAAATTGTATTTCTCTAATTTCATTATGGTCAGTATTCCCTACTCTTATTTAAAAAAATCGTTTTAAAAACAAGAATAATATTATTTTAATTTAATTTTATGATAATTCTTATTTTATTTTACATTTTTAAGTATTGTTAGGTACATCTCATTGTACTTGACATCCTTATGGTGTCGCAATCGCCGAATGTTAGTGTCAAATCGCATCTCAAATCGACCTATAAAACGGCAACTTTTAAAGACTTTTTGTATCTGTGCATAATCCGCACCCCTAATTTTGCTTATTATTTTTTTAGAGAAAATGCGTATTATACATGGGGAATTACGGTACTCATTCCTAATGCTTAAAACCTTTGTGCTGTGAAACATGCTATCATACAAATCGCTCGGCCTTTCTATAACTGATTCTTCTTCTTTTTCTTCTTCTTCTTTGTCAATTCAGGACGTTGATGATCATGGCTCTCCACAATTTCCTCTTTTTTGTAGCTCTAAATTAATTTTTGACTTTTTGCTACCCACCCTAAACCCTGTTCATTTCCGCAAGCTCACTAGGTAGATTATGCGTTGTTTTCCTTTGTCCCTCTTTCATTCATTCAGTCCTGTGAGTATCAAATTTGCCAAGCCCTCTTTCCTCAGTATGTGCCCTAGGAGTTTCAGTTTTCTTTGTCTAATGTTCAGAATAAGTCTCCTTTTTGTTTCCATTTTCTCAAAACTTCATCGTTGCTAACATATTCGGCCCATGTTATTTTCCTCCTCCTCCTGTAGAACCATATTATGTTGCTGCAAGATTCATCTTCATCTGTGAAAAAATTGTCCTGCAAATAACAGCCATAAATGAGGAACGATATTACATAACAGTCAAGTACTCTTTTCTTTGTTTCTAACGAAGTTTTCCTATTTCTTAATACTTTGCTTAGCTTTTGAAATGCATCTTTTGCTATCTAAATGTATCTATGTCGCATTTTCCGTCCTCACTTCCCAGATATTTAATTTTTTGGGATCATTTCTTTTTGTTATCTCCAAACTTTTAATTTGCATGTTTGGGGGCGTTCCTTTTGCAGGCAACCATGCATTCTGTCTTCTTGCTATTGATGCTTATTCCTTTCTTCTCGCGTCCCTTTACTAGATTCTGATGGGGTTTTAGTACCTTCCTGTATGACTCTACTACCAATACTGTACCATCTGCATACCTAATGTTGACACGATTGGGACCGAAAGTAATAAATCACGACAGAACATCTAGTTCTCTGAGAATCTTTTCACTTTATACATTGTATAAATCCGGTGAGAAGACATATCCTTGACTTAAACCCCTTCCTATTTTTGTAAAATTAAAAATTCATTTTCTGTCAGTATGCAGGTGGTTTGTTTCTAGTAAAGTTATGGTATCTTCTAATATTCTTCGCAAATATGTCAACGGTAACTAGAAATTCTGTCAGTTCTTTTGGACATAATGGAAGCATCTACAAAGTTGGTTTACATCAACAACAGATATAATTCTTCAATTAAATAATTTTCATCATCTCTCTCTATCTATCTATCTACACACACACACACACATATATATATATATATATATATATATATATATATATATATATATATATATACTATATTACTCGTTCGTTCGAAAAACCCTCGAATTTTTGATTTGCTAATAATCAAATCAATCTCGAGGAAAAAAAGGTTTAAAAAAAAAAGCTACAAACATGAAAGTCTGTCGAAAAAAATCGCTTTTCACAGGTTTGAAGCCCCAAAAAAAAACCCGATACGAGTAAACAACTAACTAACAAAAGCGCTCAATACAACCGTAGAGCAGACCTAGATACACCTAGTGAGCCAGACAAACCTACCTAGGTTTCACCTAAACGGATCGTCGGGGAAGTAAGAATAAGGAGGCAAAGAAAACGCATATTTATAGGCTAAATGTTGTTAATACTGTTTATTATCAACAGCATTTACTTAAATATTTGTGTCTATAAAAGAACGTATAAACGTAAAAATATCTGAAATATATATATATATATATATATATATATATATATAAGAAAACTTGTCATATATATATATATATATATATATATATATAGAGAGAGAGAGAGAGGTTATTTATATCACGAAGACAACTAGCATATTATTAGGTTGTTCGAAAAATAATATCCCGGTTCTTTAATTGGGTTTTAGTACAGTGTAACCCGGATATAAGAGAGTTGTCGGGACCGGAGAAGAAGTCTCTTATATCCGGGTTTCTCTTATATCCGGGTTTGGTCTATTTTATATACATTAACACAGGCTCTAATTTGGAACCAGAGAAAATCACTGTTATATCCGGGTTTCTCTTATATCCGGGTCTCTTATATCCGGGTTACACTGTATATTATTTTAACAGTTGCCCAAAAATATATTATCCATTCCTAATACTTTAATCTTTGTTAATTTCATCTCAATCTTTTTAAGAATGTTGCTTTAAACATTGTATACCCGCCATCTTTAACAGGAAAAAAAAAAGATGTCTTTCCTTTTTTCATGAGTTCAAGCTTGGTCGTAATGCTTCTCAAACATCTTGTTAACATCAACCGAAGCTGGCGTAAAGGAGTCACATTTGATTGGACAGTACGGAACTGATCTGTGAAATTCCGTAGTCGATATATGTGTTGTAAAGTTTGAGGTGGGAAAGGACGTCTATCGGCAATTGACAATTAACATCTGAGACCACAAGTCGAAAAGAACCCGCATTAAAATATCAGATATATGCCTCAGGTAATGGGTCTCAGCATTTCAAGAATATATGTCCACCCCCAAGAGGTGAAGGTGAAGAAGCTCGATAAATGAGTCCCACATAAACTGAATGTTAATGTGTTCGACGTTTTGAAGAGTGATCAATGCATCTTTCAAATTTAAATGATCTATTTCTTGATGAAATAGTAGCATGCGATGAGAAGTGGATACTTTATAATATTCAGAAACGATCGTCTCCATGGCTTCATCATGACGAGCCACTCACTTTTTTCCTAAAACCAACATTGCACCAACAGAAGATTATGGTGACTCTGTGGTTGTCCGCGATTGGCGTTATGCATTACGGTTTTTTTTTGTATATATACATAATGGACTCTTCCGTCGGTTTCGGCGTATAAAGATCTGCCAGCTTCTCCAATTGATTCAGTTATGAATTTTGTGCGATAATTTTAAGAGGCACTTAAGACCCGCAAGTGATTCGCAAAAGAAGCCGCATATAGAGCAAGAGTGGGGATTGTGGGATGGGTCACTCTTAGATAGGCTGACTTTTTAGATCTTGCTTTCGTGTCATGAAGACCATTTAGTTTAGCAGATTGAAAACCGCTGAATCCACTAAAACACGTTGATCTCCATTCTACGCGTTTCAAGGCTAAGCGCTCGAGGATGTTATGAGGTATATTTGACAGCTGGCAATTCCAGATAGATAGATAGAAACAGGCTCAGACAGATAGATAGATAGATAGATAGATAGATAGATAGATAGATAGATTTGAATAGAGTAACATACGTAAAAACTGACATAGACTGAGAAAAATTTCTATGAAGAGATTTAGATAGATAAATAGATAGAGATAGATAGATACAAACACAGATAGATAGATAGATAGATAGACAGACAGACATGTTACAAATGCACGTATGTAATTGAACGTTTTGTAAGCGAATAAGAAGTGTACAATTCAGAGATGATTCTTCTATTAGACTCAATTGCGTCGTACAAAAGCGTGGCAATGTTGGAAATTTTATTTTTACTATAAAGATAACTTCCCAAAACAGGAATTGTCGCAGCAAGTTTGTTTGCTTGTTCAAGAAATAATCCTTTGTTATTTGTAACAATCAGATTCATCTCTCAGTAATTTTTTTTTTCTTCTTCACTCGCGCTAACTTTGACAAAGCGAAACAGAGTGAAAATCTTACACTGCTTTTTATAATCGAAACTGCATTTTTCGCCGACGACTTTTAAAAATAACGCATTTCTCTTTCTTTTCTTTTTTTCATTACAGTCCGTTCATTTAATTGTTTCTCTCTTGAGTTCGCTTTATGTTTATTTGTCCACATAAAAAAAAAAAAATTATGGAGAGAATGAAAGCTACAGAAAACTGTTAGTTTATTGTCTTTCGGGCTTTTGTACTTGTCACACCTCCCCTTACTATTGGTTGACTTCCGTTGTGATAAACTAAAAAAGAAGACTACCATGTCTAACGTGACGAATTCTTCAACTTGACTATCGTGACTTATAACCTTATAAATATAACCTTTAATAAAACAGTTTCCAAACGTTACAAACTAATCAATTCTGGCAAAAAAGTGTCAATAAATAGTTTCTTTTTCCTGATACGAGAACTAATATTTCTCATTCTTTATTAATGTTATTTGTAATATCCCAATTCATAAGCATGAAGCTTTTTGTTCTTCCAATTTTAAGAAGAAGAAGAATTCGAAGAATAACGAAAACGCGACAATCGCAGAAAAGCGATGATTTGTGAGTGAACAAAAAAAAACAGCTACTATCCATCATAAACAAGATATGGCTAAAAATGAAACACAAAACGGTAAGCACTTCTCAACAAAGGATAGAAACAAAGAGATTAAGGCGGCTAAAAGAAATGATCTACGCTGGTGGAACGAAAAAAAAAGTTATGTGCCATGCGTGATACACGCTTAGGCAATCATGTATCTTTCGATAAATGACTGACGAGACAGATTTTTTTCCCGTAGTAGGTTGCCATTTCTTTCTGCGGTAGACCATTTACCATCCAAGGCTATAGAACCCGGTCTGTCCTGTCTGTCTTCTCTCCCCAACCCCACATAGCTGGGGAGAGAAGAGGATCCATACCTTTCCCAAGGGTAAGTGAATTTCAGTCAGTTATGTGCCATGCCTGATACACGTTTAGGCAATCACGTATCTTTCGATAGATGACTGACGAGACCAGTTGCCAAGCAAGACTGTAGAACCCGGTCTCTCCTGCTATTTACCCATAGCTGGAAGGGGAAAAGAAAAGGATTCATACCTTTCCCAAGGGTATTAGCACTTAAGTGAACGTAATTGGTTCGACAGCAATTCGAATTCGGCTCTCTGATTCCTCAATGCGAGCTGCTAGACATTACTCCACCGGGGAGGTGGGAGGCGAAAGAAAATCTAATAGCGCTGTAAGTTACAAAAAATAAAAGAGCACAGGAAACCAGATTGGGAAATTATATCAGAAAGGTTAAGCAACGTTGAGTTAGTCAGTACCGAGATGGGTGACCGTCTGTGAAAACCAGGGGATGTACACTTGAATGTACGGATGATGTAAAGGATAATGGTTCAGAATTGAAAACTAGAGAGTTGAGTTCCAATTTCAATCGTGTTCAAGCGTTATATTAATTTACGCGCAAATAACCTTGGCAAATATATGAGTCCAGTTCTTCTCCCTAATTAGCAAGTCTGGCAATAATAATTAATTAGTAAGACTTGCATCACTAAATCCTTATCATCTCAAAAACATTCTTATAATCTAAAAATGTTTGCTGGGTTTAAATACCCAGCAAAATGTTGATAAGCCGTAAAAATTCAATCAATCGATATAGTTCGATCAATAAATCGTGGTAATATCATGGACAAGGCATGTGGCTAGTGAGGACATTTTAAGAAGATTAAGATTCTTAAAATCTAAAGGTTGATAAGTCGTTAAAAAATATCAATCTATCAATCATATCAGAAAAGGCTCTACTTTTTTGATCTTTCCAGAGATACAAGAGGTGTCCAGAAATATAAAAGTCACTTAGGTTACTCGAAAGGAGTAGCATAAAAAAAAATGCGCTCTCTTCCTTCCAAAAACTGTAACTAATGTCTGCTCAGCTTATTTGCGATATGAACCAGAGGTGGGCTCCTGGGATGTAGAAAAATCACAAATATACCTGCAACATTTAACTAGCTACCCTAGTAACACGGGATATTCAGAAGATAGCATCTAGCATTTATCAGTCATTATCTTGTTTAATGATTCATAGAGAAGCCAAAAGAACTCTTTGTTTACAACGTAACAATATAGATAAATACGTGAGGTGATGAAAAGTTCTCAAGCCGATCGGCTATACACTTCCCAAAATAAGCATCTTGATATTTGATTGTGAAAACATTCTTTTTGGAAAGTGATGGTGCTGCAATGTTTGTTAGATTTTTATCAGTTCTCTTTATACAAAATACGTTTCTAAAAATTACCATATAATGAAAAACGTTTGTGATCAGATTAGCCATATTTGAAATATAATGAAAAACGCTTGGGCACCTCGACGCGGTGTAATAGCTAGCAAGCTTGTCTCGATAGAACAATTACGACTGAGTAATGTGTTCTATCCTCAGAGGGTGCCCCATATTTTCGGCCTTATGCCACATGTAAGCTACGCTTGGAAAATCACTACAATGAAAATGTTTGTGATCCGAGAGGCCATATTTGAAATATAATGAAAAAACTTTGGGGAACCTCGAGGCGGTGTAATAGCAACCTTGTCTCGCTAGAACAATTAAGACTGAGGGGTGAGTTCGATCCTCACTGGGTGTCGCACACTTTTGGCCTTGTGACACATCTAAGCTACGCTTGGAAAATCACTATAGAGAAAACATTTACGATCAGCGAAGCCATATTTGAAATATAATGAAAAAAGTTTGGGCACCTCGAGCCGCTGCAATAGCAACCTTGTCTCGCTAGAACAATTACGACTGAGTAGTGAGTTCGATCCACACTGGGTGCCCCATACTTTTGGCCTTGTGCCGCACCTGAGCTACGCTTGGAAAATCCCTACAATGAAAACATTTGTGATCAGAGAAGCCATATTTGAAATATAATGAAAAAAGTTTGTACAGAGAAACTACATTTGCGAGATTGCACCAAGAAAATACGTGAAATCCTTGAGTTTTAAAAAATCCCTTTCTTCTTCCTCTTCTTCTTCTTCTTCTTCTTCTTCTTCATGTGTTATCGCCCTTGAGCACATGCGGTATCATGGCTCTCCACATCTATCCTTTTTTAGCTTTTGAACATCCCTCCAACTCCCAGTTCTAGCATCCATTTATACAAGATGGTTAAGTAAGTTTCTCCCGGTTTCCTTCGTCATTCTTACCTTAAATATATCCGATGAGAGTCAAATCATCAAAGTGCTCTTTCCTCATTCTCTCTCTCTCTCTCTCTTAGAAACCTTGATTGTCACATAAAAGTCGCTTACACATAAAATCAGATTAAATTAAATTCACGTAGTTCACTTCTAACGGAAGATCCGGTTCACACCACTCGCGATTTATCCCATGATTCCTCTTTAGAATTGGGTTTCCGGTTAATTTTAATGTCTACTTCCTCTCTTAGTCGTTACCTAAACACTGAAATTATGTTTATTCTATTTTTCCTCAATAGAAGAAGATAGGTTCACCTTTCGTCCGGTTCAGACATTTCCCGGTCTATTAAACAGGAGAAGAGGTTGTACTTGTTTCCTGTTTAGACCCGGTTTTCTGACTTCTTTTAAAGTCTTTTTTCATTCTTTTTCCCTCCCAATAGACCCTTGCATCCTAGTGACATTATCGCCTTGCTGAGGATGAATTGATTAAAAAAAATTATATATATATATATATATATATATATATATATATATATATATATATATATTCAATTTTTTTTAAAACATATCATACATTGACAGACTCATATATATATATATATATATATATATATATATGTGTGTGTGTGTGTGTGTGTGTGTGTGTGTGTGTGTGGGTTGGTGGATAATTATCAGGCGTATATAGGAGGCACGGTGGAACAATGGATAGTGCCTTGGATTGAGGAATCGCAGAGCCGAGTTCGAATTCTAGTCAAATCCATTACATTAACTTACGTGCTAATACCCTTGGGAAAGGTATGAATGCTCTTCCTCTACCTCCAGCTATGGGTAACATAGTAGGACAGACTGGGTTCTATAGTCTTGGATGGCAACTGGTCTAGGAAAAGGATAACTCTGAATTCAAAACCTGCGGAGGGTCGTTTGGGAACCTTGTGGCATTCGGTGCACCAGGTCTCTGTATTCGTCCCTTCAAAAAGTGTGGATGGTCCTGCACGAAACCTTCACCACTATAATCAAATCTCATGTGTCGGTGTCGGGCTGACGGTTTCCTGGAAACTGATCTGCTTGACCCTCATACGTCGAATCTCGACGGGTGAGTCGACTATATATATATATATATATGTCAAATACATGGTGCAGTTCAATTTATATTATATTACAAGAAATCATTGATATAAAAAGTAAATTAGCAAATTTACGGGATAACAACTGAGACATTATTCCCGTTTACTGATAAACTCCTGCAACAAAAAATTTCTCAAATTGACATATTAGTAACAAAACGCACTCACTTAAATTTTCAAAAAATTCAACCTTAACGTTGCGACCTCACGCTCTACAAGTTTGTATCCGTTATCAAAAACACATTCCCCACCCCTAAAAAACATATTTCGATTCACATTATATTTTTTCGACTCGGATGCTACCTGAATTTTACCAAAAACAAAATAATTTCCATGTCTGAAGATGACTGAATGCACAGTCGAAAGTACTTGCGTATTTAAGAAAGACCTTATACAGCTTAAAATTTTTAAAAACAAGGATCACAAGATTCAAGGAGTGATTTGTAGGTTAATACACCTTTAAAATTTTGTTAGTGAAGGGATTTCGCCATTTTATATAATTAACTTTACTAATTTACTTTTTGTATGAATGATTCATTGTAATTTAGTATATATAAGAAAATTTAATTTGGCTATAAACATACATAAGTATAAGATACATTGTTAAAATCTTATTCGATTTTAAATTATAATTAAAAAAAATTACTTTCAATTTCAGTGTAATTTATTATGGTTCATGTTTTCCGTTCCTGCCCGAAACAAAATACCAAATTAGATACCTTGTTGTCCGGTAATTACATTTTATCGACACTTATTTCGATTTGAAATCGAAGACACTATCATTACCTGCGAGATACAATGGTTCTTCGTTTTACGCACTTAACATGGAACAATGCATCTCCGTTACACCTGCGAGCGATTTTTTTGCAGCACCAACGAATAACAGTATTTACATTGGGAACGAACAATTGGTTGGCTAAGCCACGCCATTGACGAATAGCTGTGAACTTGATAAAATAAGAAAGACATATGCGAGAAGTGAAACTGTAATATCGTTTGTTCAGAGAGATAGAAATAGTAATGACTCAGGCAACAAGGATTGTTAATGCAAAAAATGACAGAAATATGGAGAGAAAAAAAAACGTTAACAAGGGGGTCGTTACTATGTACCAATATTTTAATTTCTTCGCCATATTTGGAGGTGGAATATATCTTCTATTTTTGCGTGACTTTTATTTATTTTTATTACTTCGCTTTCTGGATTTACTTATTTAACGACATGGGGAGGACGTCGGGTTGTTTTGGAACGCCAATAAACAACAATTATATCATTAAATGTAGTGGTGCGTTCCTTCAGGCGGGATTTTTTTTTTCCGATATTTTCGGAAGAAATGGGTTGGCCGTATCGTTGCTCAAGGCAATGTCTCTCCTGATCAACGCCTTTGGGAGAAGAAGAACAGCGTATAAAATCCTGCCGAAGACGCGGGAGAAAAAATAGAAAGGATAAAGAAGAGGGAATTTGGGGTGGATAAACACGGTGAGGTGTGTAAAGATGTCTTTCGCTCCCCCCACCAACCACCTAAACTCGTTTTACTTAAAATATTTCTCGCAATTTATGCACAGTTACATGGGATTTTCAGAAGAAAATTGATCAAGTCATTTTGTTTCGTTTATTTGGGTGTTCAGAAAATGAGATCAACTTTCATAAAAGTATAAATACAAAACATGTAATCTTGAAATTGCTTATTCAATATATATATATATATATATATATATATATATATATATATAGGAAAGTTACATTTTGAAATATTTATTATGTATCTATATATATGTATGATTTTGAGATATATATATATATATATATATATATATATATATATATATATATATATATATATTTATATATATATATATATAACCAAATATATATATATATATATGCATATATATATATATATATATATATATATATATATATATATATATATATATATATATATATATATATATATATATATATATATATATATATAGATAGATAGATAGATAGATAGATAGATAAGTGGATAGCGGCTTGATTGAGGAATCGCAGAGCCGAGTTCGAATTCCAGTCGAATCTATTACATTCACTTACGAAAGGAACATACTTGGGAAAGGTATGTATCCTCTTCATCTCCCTCCAGCTATGGGTAAAATAGCAGGACAGACTGGGTTCTATAGCCTTTGATGGCAACTGGTCTAGGAGAAGGAAAACTCTGAATTCAAAACCTGCGGAGGGTCGTTTGGGAACCTTGTGGCATGCATTCGGTGCACCAGGTTTCTGTATTCGTCCCTCCAAAAAGTGTGGCTGGTCCTGCACGAGGCCATCACCACTATAATCAAATCTCATGTGCCGGTGTCGGGATGTCGGTTTCCTGCGGACTTATCGGCCTGACCCTCATACGTCGAACGCGACGGGAGAGTCGATATATATATATATATATATATATATATATATATATATATATATATACGCAGAGAGAGAGCCAGACAGACAGAGGGGTGATTTATAAACACTCTCTGATTTTGAATACTCTTTCTATATGAATATAAAATGTTATATATACGCACGCACACACACACACACATATATATATATATATATATAAATACAAAATACAAAACACACACCTATATATATATATATATATATATATATATATATATATATATATATATATATATATATACACATGCTTATATACAGGGTACAATGGATAAATTGTCGTCTAAATGCTGCAAAAATGAAAATAACACTGACATTTCATTTAACAGATACATTTACCAAAATTATACAAAAATATCTTGACATACTAAAGAGGAGATTTATTTAATAAAATAGCCATTGACTTCAACCAAGAACTCCAGAAGACTTCGGAAATTCCAGCATCTTTTTCGAACGGTTTCCTTGTTTAAATTGGTAAATGCTGCTCTAATCCTTGCCTTCCGTTCATCTTTGGTGTTATGAGAAGTTTTCTTTTAGTTTCTCGCTCAACTGCGCCCCAAACATAATAAACAAGGGGGTTTCAGTCTGGAGAGATAGAAATTGTCTGACAGCCATGACTGGGTTCTTCTGCTTGAGGTAGTCCTGCTGCCAGATATATGTTCTTTCAACAGCCACCATCTTGACTCTAGGCAGCATCACCTAATCAATTGATGTAGGCCTCCGCGTTGAGTCTGAATTCTTGTGTGAAGATCAATGGAGGCATAAAATCGCCAACACTAGTGATCACTCCAGACTGTTTGACTGGATATATCATACAACTCTTTCCAAAATCTCTACACTGTCCTCGGATTGACACCGTTCAAACACTCTGAATTTGGATCTTCCGCCGCAAATGCCTAACAGTACAGCATTCCGTTTCTAAATTTTTGGTGGAGTGAATTGCGTCGTGGTGGTCTTTTTCGTGCCCAACTGACCCTATTATAATGTGCCATGGACAAAATCAAAATCAAAAAACGCGCATGCACGAAATTAAAAAATATAAAATAGCGACAATTTACACCTCGCACCCTGTACATATATATACATATATATATATATATATATATATATATATATATATATATATATATATATATACACACACACACACATATATATATATATATATATATATATATATATATAAGTTATGAAAAACTTGGTAATCCGTATGGGTAATCCCAAGGAGGATTTACAATAATGGAACCTTAAATTGGTGTGTTTTTCTTTAAAATATTAGCTCTGGATTTACATCAATTTTCATTTCAATTTTCGTTTCATTTTTTCGAAGTCTATCTGATGACCCGGCGTCTTTTAAAAGGGCTCTGGTGAAATAAATTATTATAATGGAACCTTAAAGTTCAAAAATGTTCTCTTGCATATTAATGTAATAATATTCATTCCGCATTCTCGCAAAGAACACACTTATCTACATATTGCTTAAAATGTACTTTATATAATAGGAATAGTGCTTAATATCAAAGACATGATATTTGTAGATATAGATTACACCAATTGGGAAAGCCTCAACATCAAAGTTTCTACGTAATTAAAATAGAATAATCTCCATCAACTGGTTGACAGACCTCACTAGTTCATCTCCTTCAGGTCCCTTCTGAAATGTCCCTTACTAATGGTAACTACGTTATAACAGAGAGTTTCGCTTTTTTCATTTACTTGATTCTGACAAGTTTCATTTTTATATATCCATTGTCCTAAACGCAAAAGATTTTTTAAAACGAACATTGTCATCTTATTAGTAATTATCTATGTCTATGATACCACGGTTTATGGGAGTGCTTCTAAAAGTCAAAATGATCAGAACATGACGGCGTCCTTATTTCACGAATTTTAAATATGGTATTCCTCATTTTATCAACAGCTTCTACTATAATTGTGAAACTAATTCGACATTTTTTACTAACGTTAAGCCTCTACAATACCCAAGTGCCATTCAAAATAAATGGTTACTGAAGGCGATTCCTGTTCCACAGAGTAACAATTCTATATATATATATATATATATATATATATATATATATATATATATATATATATATATATATTGGTCAAACACGACATACCCATAAAGTTTTGAAATCTTGATCCCCCTTCTTTACTCTTCAATAAAATAACTTTCTGTTTTCAAAAGTAAATCATTTTCATCAAGAGTTACCTAACGTCACTTGAACATTGAACAAATTTAAAGTTCCGAAACATAGAAGTTTCCGTGTCGCGATGTAAAATATTTTAAATGAATATATATATATATATATATATATATATATATATATATATATATATATATATATATATATATATATTATTATTATTATTATTATTATTATTATTATTAAGTTATGAAAACTTGGTAATCCATATGGATAATCCCAACGAGGATGAAATCCTGAGAGCTCAATGTAAATCCAGAGCTAATATTTAAAAGAAAAACAGACCCTTTTTAAGGTACCTTAAAGTGTTTTGTTATTCTTTTAAATATATATATATATATATATATATATATATATATATATATATATATATGCAGAACTAGGTAATCCGTATGGGTAGACCCAAGGAGAATGATATCCAGAGAGCTCAATGTAAAATTCAGATGGTGTAAATTTCTTTTCATTTTTCATTTCAACCTTTGGAAGTAAAGTCTGATGATCCAGATCCCTTTCAAAGGTCTGTGGTGAATTAATTTATTATATGGAACTTTAAAGTGGTCTGTTTTATTCATTCAATATATATATATATATATATATATATATATATATATATATATATATATATATATATATATATATATTTATATATATATATATATATTCATTTTGCAAATATCATTGTCTTTACTGTTTATATTTGATGCAATATGATTAGCATTTTACAAATATACATTTGTTATATATTTAACTCTGGAATAGAGAAACTATCCTAAGGTAGCTGGAGCCTCCTCCAGCATTTATTATCGATGGGGTTAATCTTAACAATATAAGATACGCAGTTAATAGCAGACAAAGAAAGAAATTCACAGAGCCGCATAGGCATGGTAGTAATGAAAAGCAAGAAGAAAGGACTACCTATCAGTTGTAATAGAGAATATATGATTGTCATAAAAAGAACAACTCCAGCATGCGACTGACGAATTATGATATTCATTGCCATAAACCAGATGTTTTCAACCAGGGGTAAATTTACCCCTAGGGGGTAAAAACTTATATAGTCGGGGGTAAATAATTGAAGTACCTGATAATTTAAAAAAAAAACGCCTGAAAGCCGATGATGATATGAGAGTAGCATTATCGGAAACAGCTCCTCGCATTAACAAACTGATTGATTCAATGAATCACCAGTTTTCCCACTAATAATGCTTCTGGTGTTTCTGTTGATTATTTTTTTGTAATAAAAATTAACTTCATAATTTTCTATTTAGAAAAGGTTTGATTTTCTTCTTTTTTTTTGATACGAATGTATAATACTATTTTTATATAAAACCTAAAGTCCTAAACAATAAAAAGGTTCTTTCTGACCTTCTTGTTTTTCTGTCACTTTATGACACAGATGTACAAATGAATTATGGATTACTAATTTTTTGATCAGAATACTGAATTTTTACTAATTTTTAGTATTTGTCAGTATTTTTTATTTCTTTTTTGGTATTTTTACTAATGACAAATTTGCACAATTTTTAGTCACAAACTAGTCAGTACTAATCATAATCATTCATTCAAAAACAATTTTTTTTAGTATTTTCCAAAAAATTTTTATATTGCCAAAAACAAAAATACTAAAAAAATAATTTTTTTTGAATGAATGATTATGATTAATATTAATTTGTAGATCCACTATACAGCGGATAAAATGAATAATTAATGACTACAAACGTTAATAAAAATACTGAATTTTATACAGAGTACTAAGTTATACTAAAAATTTAGTAGATTAGTACTAAATAAGAAATCAGTATTTTGAGTGTCGCTTAGTATTTTTTCTTTTAGGCACAGTAATTTGACTAAAAAACCCTTAGTATTTTGAATGAAAAAATCATTCATTCATTTAGTCACGAAACTGTACATCAATGCTTTATGATGGCTATGAATTTTTTGTATGGGAGTAGGGGGTAAATGGAGAAATACATAAAGCCGAGGGGGTCAATGATGGAGGAAAAGTTGAGAATGGCTGCCATAAACGCAAGGGATTTTTAAAAGGAAAATTCTCATATATTTAGTAATTATCTATGTCGATGACAACACAGTTAATAAGAGTACTTCTAAGAATCTAAATGATCAGAACCTACGTCGATATTTTACGCTTTAAACATGATCTTCATAATTTATCAACAGCTTCTACTAGAATTGTGAAAGTAATTCGACATTTTTTTTTTACTAATGTTAAGACTCTACAATACCAAAATGCCATTCAAAATAGAGGGTTACTGAAGGTGGTTTCCATTCCGCAAAGCAACAGTTCTAACCGAGTAGACAGCTTATCTCACTTATGACCTAACTTCAGCTGCTTAATGAAACTTTATGAAAGTATTTTTAACATATAATACACAAAAAAAAACCCAGCTTGTCACGGTTCATCAACACTAAGCAAAAACTGCATTATCTCCCGTCATGATGAGTTGTTGTACTTTCAATATCAATCCAGACACCAGGTAGAATTCATATAGATGATCCGTCTTTAAAGATTCTGGAATAATGGTAGGTTCCTTGTGTTGTTCGAAAATGTGCCTCTGACACTTTCTTCTATAGTTTATATTTACAAGAATCAGATCAGACCTGACATATCTCTGATGGAGCTGCTCAAAACCCACTGGCATGATAGTAATGGAGAACAAGAAAGGACTAAATATTAGGTTGGTGAAAAAATAATGACGTAAGAATGTCGTTAATTAACGTAGAAAAGTACGTCAAAAAACGACATTATTACGTCATTATTTTTGCACCAACCTAATATCTGTTGTAAGAATATATCATTGTCAAGAAGAGAAAAATTCCAAGATGCGATCTACGAATTGGAAATCTCAACACCAAACATGTACAGAAGTTTAAATATCTTCGAGGTGTTTTAATAGTGGATGTAAAAATGCGAAAAACATGCGATACACACACGCATTGGTATAGCAAAAGACGCATTTCAAAAAGCTAAGCAAAGTAATAAGTAACAGGGAAATTTCCGTTAGAAATATAAAAATCACAAAACACGATTTACATTATTCAGACTATTGTCCTCATTTTTGTCGCCATATTTATCACAACGATTCGGCCGTTGTATGCTCCGGCCTTCTTCAGGTGCTTGGAATGTCGAACTGAGCCCTTTATTTCGCTCACTGGCGTAAACTGTTCTAGTTCCATGTGTCATATTTAAATATAGACAGATACACAAAACACAAGTGCTGAATTCTTACCAATACTCGTTTATGGTGGTGATTTCTGGAAAATTTCCTCGCAGAATGAGAGAAAACTGCAGTCGACAGAAATGTGGCCCTACAGAATGATGTTGAGAATATCATGAACGCAGCAACGAAGTAATCTTAAGGAAAACAGAAACAAAATGTTACTTATACCCAGAGTCAGAAAGAGAAAGCTGAAATCTCTTAGACACATAATGAGTAAGGAACGCTTGGAAAATTTACTACTTACAAGATATATCGCAGGCAAAAGGGGACAGTGAGAGCCAGTGATCCACCTATTCAGCTTGCGGGTGTGGAAGGGATGGAAAAATAAAAACGTTACTAAGAGCTAAATGTGATAGGATGTTGTGGAGAGCCACGATTGCCCTCGTTCGGAAGGAACAGGGGACATAGAATAACTAAGCAAAAAAATAAATAAAACTAGACAACAATGAAAATAGCGAAGTGAGGGGTAAAAGGCTGACACCTTCAGACAAAACAGGACAAAGTGCCTCAAGGAAAGAAAAAAAATCGAACAAAGTGCGGCAAAGTGAAACAAAAATACAGAAGAAAATAAACAAAGAGAAACATTGCAAAACAACGAAACAGGAAAAGAAACAAAGAAAAACAATGCAAAACAACAAAAAATGTGAAACAACGAGACAGAGAAAGATCAATGCGAAACAATGAGACATAGGAGTAGAAACAAAGAGAAACAATGTGAAACAATGAGACATAGGAAAAGAATCAAAGAGAAACAGTGCAAATCAACGAGACACGGGAAAAGAAACAAAGAGAAACAATGTGAAACAAGGTGACTCAGGAAAAGAAACAATGTCAAACTACGATACACAGGAAAAGAAAAAAAAAAAGAAAACAATGCGTAACAACGAGATATAGGAAGTGAAACAAAGAGAAACAATGCAAAACAACGAGACACAGGAAAAGAAACAAAGAAAAACAATGTGAAACAACAGAATAAAATTGAAACAATGAGACAGAGAAAGAAACAATGCAAAACAACGAGACACAGGTAAAGAAACAAAGAGAAACAATGCAAAACAACGAGACACAGGAAAAGAAACAAAGTAAAACAGTGCAAATCAACGAGACATAGGAAAAGAAAAAAAGAGAAACAATCCAAAACAGTGAGACACAGGAAAGGAAACAGAAAGAAACAATGTGAAACAAGGAGACACAGAAAAAGAAACAAAGAAAAACAATGCGAAACAACAAAAAAATGTGAAACAACGAGACAGAGAGAGAAACAATGCGAAACAACGAGACACGGGTAAAGAAACAAAGAGAAACAATGCGAAACAATGAGGCAGTGAAAAAAAGAGAAACAATGTGAAACAAACTATAAGACACAGGATATGAAACAAAGAGAAACAATGCGAAACAACGAGACACTGGAAAAGATACAAGGAAAAACAACGATACACATGAAAAAAACAAGTTGAAACAAAGAGGGAAAGAAACAAAGAGAAACAATGCGAAACAATAGGAGCAAAGAAAGAAACCAAAAGAAATAAAACGAAACAACGTAGAATAAACAAAGTGAAATAAGAAATGAAGCAGAACAACTTAAGACAAGTTAAAATCAGAAGAAACAACGCAAAATAAGATGAATCTACGTGAGACATGGTAAAATAATAAGACGTGGTCGAAATCACAATAAACAAGGCAAAAGAATAAGACGCTATCTCAAACAATGTGATGCACAACTAAACAAAGAGGAATTTACTGAAACAACGAAACCAAGAGAAAAATAGACAACACGAGTCAAAACGAAAGCAGGCGAAACAATAAGCGGTGTGATAAAACGAAACGAACCAAAGAAAAGAGAAAAAAACCGAAAAGAGAAAAACTCAACGAAAAAGTCAAGATAAAGCAAGAAGAAAAATGCGAAACAAAGAAATGAAACAAATGAAAGAGAAAACATGAAACAATTAGAGACAAAAGAAAACAGAAATGGTAACTGATGTGGACCCAAAGTTGGGACCACGGAAGGAAAACACGGAACACGGATAAGAGGTAAGAAAGATTTATTAAACAAAAAGGTTACAATGATAGTATAAGTGTAAGCGGAGCTTACTATGTGCTAGTGTCCAATATTGGTCGTCGGACGCGGCTGATACTACGATATTAGAATACTCTCTCTCTCCTTCTTCTTCTCTCTTTCTCCTCCTTCTTCTTCTTCTTCTCTCTCTCTTCCTCCTCTTCTTCTTTCCTAGAGTGTTATGTCGCATACTTTATATAGTCCTGGAAGAGTCCATGTTGTAGGTATGTTACGGTCTCACAATAGTAACACAACAAGAGACAAGAATAAGCAAAGGAAATAACAAAGAAAAACAACTAAAAAATAGAGATTATTGAGGAGGGAAGACAATAAAAGAACAGGTTTTCAAGTATACAAAAGATGACACCTGACGTCGGATTTAATTTTTGATGAACTTCTTTATCAGGAAAACAAGAAGCCGGTAATGCTTTCCACAACCTAGAAGCCCGAGAGAAGGAATTGCAAGCATAAAACATATGGTTCCATCTCACAATTTCAACAGCAAAATTGTGAGAACAATCCGCCAAGCTAGTATTGCGCTTAAAATCTTAACGTTAAGTTGCCAAAGAGAAAATCTCACCAGAACAAATATTAAGAAAATATTTATAGAAAAGGCAAAGTGAAGTTACGTTAGGGCGGTGGGAAAGTGACTGAAGCCGAAGTGTCAGGTTACAACGGAAAACATTCGATCTTTGAATTTTGTCAAGAATCTCTAAATACACAGCAGAAGTACTAGACCAGACGTGGCAGCTATATTTAATACGCGGATGTATAGTAGATTTATAAAGGTGTAAGCTAGATTCCGGTGAGAAAAATTGTCTATAAGGACACAGTGAACTAACATTCCTATCAGTAGACCTAGTAATAGATTCTATAAAATTGTTCTTCATGTCGGTGGGAAACGTTAGGCCCAGAAAGCGCGATGAGTTGCCCTCGTAGGGATTATCATTAATCCTCTTGATGGAAGGCAAAAAAAAAAAGAAAAGTTTTCTAGGACAACTATAAAAGAGCAGATTCGTTTTGAAGGCGTCAAAATTGGCAAGGCATTTCTTAGCCCAGGTAACAACAGATTGAAAGTCGTTTATGAGGGCATATACCAATTTAACCATAACGAACCTACAAGACTTTACATTACGATAGCAGTAAATACTTATAGGATCAGCATAGATACCGAACTCAAGAACCGATGCCATCGGAATGGTCTTTTATGAAATCTAAGAACAAAAATAAGTTGGACAAATAGTCGGTTCCTTGTAGCAGTTCAGAAAGTACCTAACTTCTCATGTTATGCTTTATTTTTACAATAGTTATATCAAACCAAAAATTGATTACTGCTGAAATAAAGTTCCCATGCCTAAATTTCTAGCCTTGACAGAGTTCAAAATTGCCTGCGTGTATTTGTCGGTGATCATTTCTTATCCACTCTGAAAACGCCTTTCCCACAGACGAAACATCGCAAGCATGTCAAATGTTCTGACGAGCTACATTGATTAGTTCAACTAGTTCAGACCTTCACTGCTAACACCCACTATACCAAGTACATTTGGATGAATCTTCCCATTCTTCTTCGTATTCCATTAGTAAAAAAAAAGAACTTCCATTCAAAAAACGCTTCTTTCCGATAGCCACAGATTTGTGGAATAGACCTCTGATAGCCAATCACTACAATCTTAACCTTATCAAGTCCAGGATCAACAGTTATCTATCCTACATATCCTCATGATCTTCTATTACTTCCTTCACTTTTGTACAACAATCTCATTTAATAATCGTCTCCTTTGAGGGAAACCTGCGCCTTGTATTGGGTGAACAATTAGTAAAGATAATGTGAATATAATATTAAAATGGAAAGAAAGTCTTGATTATTTTACATGCTCAATTTAAAGATATAGTTTAAATATTTACAGTAAGGTAACCATTAAGTTTTATGTTCTAGTGTGTTTTCTTTTTCTTTCTTTGCAGATGATTTAATATCAGAATGTCTAAATTTTATATCGATTTTACCGTTTCTTTGAATATACTCTCTTTGGCGCTAGAGGGCGTCGTTAGTGATGTTCTGATTTGGATCATTGGGCAGTTTCGGGTCTTTCAAACACCATACTGCCCTCAACAAGTCAACCCCACCAGACCGAATCAGTCTCTGATCCGCCCTCTAAATTAACTGTTATATTTAACAGTCCCCCCCACAAGGAATGTATGTGGCACAAGGCCGAGTTTAACTTGGGTTTCTCCGAACCCGTAGGCTCAGCCAAAAATATTCCCTTTGAACCCGCCTGAACGGGTTCAGGGACTGTCCACATCCCCGGACGAAACTTTGCCCTGCGGCAAATCCTCGTCCGAATTCCTCTCTGCTGAGGCAGAGTTTGACTGTTGAACAATCTATGCGACTGTTCCCTAAATTAACTGTAAATTAACAGCCTGCAGACACTGACTTATATAAGGCAAACCATACCCCGCTATCACGCATTTGATTGGTGGTTGACCAATAGCCAATCACAATGTTGTGAGCTATATTTAAATTGTTTACGGCGGATTTTTTTAAAGTTGTGTGGGTAACCTATCATTGGATACTCGGAAGGTAATTATATGTTTTCCTTTTTTTTTCCTTCCCACATCCCCCATCAAGTTTCAGCTCTCCAGCTAATAGTTACTGTTATTAAGAAAGATAAAAAAAATATATTCAGCCATAAAATCGCTAAAAATTTAGATTGAACCAACATCAGACACTGTATGCTGTACGAATTCAAAAAGGACACATCAACAACAGAGGCGGTGAAAGTATTTGTTCTGTCTGTGAATATGATGCTTTAAATACACGTACATGACAACAACGGTTTGACCAGTTTTCATCGAGAAATGTTTCTCTCGAAGATTTACATCGATCTAGACGACTAAGTTCTGTCAATATATATAAATAAATTTGAGTGAGCAAACCAATTCAATACAAGTCACACTTTCATCATAAAACACGTTCATGAACTGGAAAAAGTGGCCAAACTTACTCAATACGATTGTTTCTCAGCTTAATCAAAGCGTTGCCATGTGCTAGTCATTTTATAAGCTTTTCACTCCAAGCAAGGCGAAAGTGACACTAATACGCAAGGGGTTACAGAGAGTGAAATTAAGAGAAAAGACTGGGTATATGAGGGATTGAGGAAAGAAAGGATAAAAACAAGAACGGTGATGGAGCCAACAGATGTCGATTGACATTACATTCACATTTTTTAAAGATTATATCTATCAGGGAAGCAAGTAAGAGGAAAGGCGTTCCACTGTCGGGAAGTGCGAGAGAAAAAGCTGTTGGAATAGAAGAGGCGCTTACATTTAACACTTTCGACAGTAAAAGGGATGGAACCGATATGCTGACCGTGTAGCACGCTTAAATTCATGCAGGCGAAACACCAGTGAAAATAGCTCGTCAGAGCAGTTGCCATGAAAATATTTGTAGAAAAGACGAAAGGGAGCCATATCACGTCTGTGAGAAAGTGACGGGTGTCATGATACCAAGTCCGGGCCGATCACATTGCCTGTCCGTCTTTGAATTTTGTCGAGAACCTCGAGATGAATAACGCGAGAACCAAACCATATATGGCAACAGTATCCCATGCATAGACGAATGTCAGATTGGTAGATGTAAAGAATGGATTCAGACGAGAGAAAAAAAACCTTCTGGTGCAACCAACTTTCCTCGTGGTAGATGCAGCTATTGATTCAATGTAGTCAGTGAAAAACATGCGACCGAAAGGGCGCAGTGAGACACTCTCGTCATTGAAGAGAAGACTTGGATACCAACATTTTCTGTGTAAAATCATCTCCAGTGATGAAAACTAGGTTGTCGATAATCCTATCCACCGAAAACCACAATGGTTAACGTACTATGAACAGGAAGAACCCTAACTTAAATCAGGACTTTCTCGAAAAAAAAGAAGAGAAATGTTCTTTAGTGGGATATGAAGGGTGTCGTTTAAGAAACAGCAATAATTTGCGAATTAGGTGGGGTTATGTTACCGATAAGAAAGGAATATATATTATTGATTAAATAATTAAAATCAAAGAAACATTTGTTTCTTTTCCATCTATAAATACGACGGTAACTTCTTTCCAAGCTAATACATCTTGTTTGTTTATTTTAATTTGTCTTTTTTTTTGTTTTGTTTTTTTCAATCATTTTCCCGGGAATTTTGATAAGAGTTGTTCAAAAGGGGCGTAAAGCCTGCTTTGAAATACCCACGGTATAGAAATAAGCGCAATAAATTGAGATAAAATGAAAAGAGTTGCTGCTGTAATTTGATTGATTTTTTACGGATTATCTACCCTTTACAGATTATTTAATATCAGAATATATTTTATGATTGTAAGATTCGTTTTTAGATTATAATGATTTACTCATACAAGTATAACTAATTAACCTAAAGCTAGGGGAAGGAGAAGTGGATTCATGCCTTTCCAAGGATATTTGCGCGTTTGTGAATATAACGAACCCGACTTGGCTCTCCGAATTTCAATTCCTTTATCTATTGCACCATCCGCACATCCAAGCTTACAACACCTAATACTCCCAAGCGGTCACCCATCCCGGTACTAACCAGCCTCGACGTAGCTTAACGTTATGATCGTGCGAGAACAGGTGTTTCAAGGTGATATGGCCGTACCCTTTAGTGTAATTTAATGTTAGAAAAAAAAAGCTATCTACTAAACCGTACGTAAATGTTTCGCTTTTATATAGAAAAATACTGGCATGTGACGATGAGTTGATATTTTCCAAAAACGAGATACTGGAGTAAGCATCTTTGTTTATGTACCGTTTCCGTTCAGAACGAGCCGGATCATGGTTCTCCACAACTTCCTATTCTTTGCAGTACTCAGCAATGTTTTTTCCGCTTACTACCCCTCATAATTCGTGTTCGGCTATCCATTTATACAAACTAGTTATTTACCTTAATCATAGTTTCCGGCTGTCATTTTTTTTGCTTTCAGCATATGAGTCCGTCATTTATGTGCCATGCATGATACACGCTTAGGCGATCATGTGTCTTTCGATATATGACTGACGAGGCAGATTTTTCCCGCACTAGCTAGCCATTTCTTTCTGTAGTAGACCAGTTTCCATCCAAGGCTACAGAACCCGATCTGTCCTGCTATTTACCCATAACGGGAGTGGGGAGAGAAAGACGATTCATATCTTTCCCGAGGGTATTAGCACGTAAGTGAATGTAACAGATTCGACTGGAATTCGACCTTGGTTCTCTCATTCCTCACTCCGAGCCGCTATCCATTGTAGAGTGCCAAATTCTCCAAGGCTTCATTATGTGTCAAGGAATCATTATGTGGCACTGACTGTCGTTTTTGCTTCCAATTTCCTTTCAAACTTCGTTGTTGTTTACGCGTTGTGTCCTTTTTATTCACACCGTCCTTCTGTAGAACCACATTTCTGGTCATTCAATTCTCCTCTTCATCTGTGAGAAAATTATCCAGCATTCAATGAATTGATGTTACAGAGCGGAGCAGCATTCTTTCCTTGAACGTTTTACAACTAATTAAACCCCTCCAAGAAGTTGCCGAGTTCAAAATAACGATAGATAGATAGATAGATAGATAGATAGATAGATAGATAGACCGAACGTTAACCCGATAGGTATATATATATTGATAAATAGCTAGCTAGATAGCTAGATTGGTTGAGAGTTAGCCACAAATAGATAGATACAGGGATACCCCTAAAATAACACTTTCAAAGTAAAACAAAATGACAGCGTCTTTTTCGAGCCTGTTTTTTTCCCCAAAGAAAATTAGTGACACCTTCTCTCATGACTTCCTTCTCTCTTTCTCTTTTTATGTGTTCTTTCTCCTCTACCCCTTCTATATCAATATATAACTCGAATTTGCATATACTTAATACGGCCCGTCAAAAATGTATAAATTTCTTTTCATTTTTTGTTTCAACCTTTGTAATTAAAGTCGGATGATCGCAGTCCTTTAAAAGGGCAGTGGTGAAATAATTTATTACATAGAAACTTAAAGTAGTCTGCTTTTATTTAAATTATTTGCTCTAGATTTACATTGAGCTCTCTGGATTTTATCATCCTTGGGTCTACCCATACGGATTAACTAGTTTTTCATAAACTAAATATATATATATATATATATATATATATATATATATATATATATATATAGATAGATAGATAGATAGATAGATAGATAGATAGATTTTCTTGTGAGTTTGCCACAGATAGATAGATAGATAGATAGATAGATAGATAGATAGATAGATAGATAGCAAGCAATCTCTATCTGTTTTAACCGCAGATAGATTCTACCTAGAGTAGTTATTCTCAGAGTATATTAAAACGTTCTCTGAGGATAGAATTATGAAGATGGCTGAAACACAGAAGATAACGGAACAAAAACATTAAATATGTTATTTAATAAAGTCAATATTGGAATATTTTTTAATAAAATGAACCAACGTTTTTCAATTACTCCATAGAGTAATTCGATTTTATTTTATTTTATTATATTTTTTTTTTTTCTTTTTCTTTCAAACCTTATTTGCTGTTTGAAAATTTCCTTCCTTGGATTTACTTCTTGTTTTCTTTACTACCATTTTCGACATCTTTTCTCTTTTTGCCTCTTCTTAAACTCTGTTTCGAAATAATTTAACATCGCACGTAATTTTTCACGCTTCTTTCTTTTGTTTTAAATACATTGTTCCTACATTGACATTATTTGTCTTTAACAGATTTTACTCTTTTGATTAACCTATACATTTTTCCTTCCTTCCATTTTTTTTTCTCTATTTTTTCTAATCTCTATGTTTTCTGACTTTCCTTTCCTTTTTAATTTAAACTTTTTTTTTGGTTGTTGTTGTTTTTTGAGGTGGGTTAAATTTTTCTCGCACACGTTCCTAATTTCTCCTTTAGCTTTAAAGTCACGAGCCATGTCCGATTCCCCCTTGGGCTCAAATTTGGTTTCAGCTAAATATGTTTAAATTCAATCTCTATTATTTTTATGTAATGTTCTTCATAACAATGTTTAGTACAGATCCTTTTCTTTCTTCCATGTTTTTCTTTTCTTTTCTTTTTCTCTTTTTGCCTATTTATTTATAAAGACTTTTTGATAATCTTATATCTGTTTTCCTTGTTTCACTGGTTTCATTTCTTTAAAACAGATTGTAGAGAAAAAAAAACGGGGATGTTGCTGGCGAGTTAATATATACAAAAATCACGCACACACACATGCGGACACACACACATAAATGAGTATAAAACATACGTGTATGGTGTGTAGATATATGATTTAAAAAGAATCTCTGACGTACACACTGATAGTAAAAATAGATAAAAACTTATTGTTTTGCTCTCGAGTGTTTGTGGGAAACAAATAAGATTTTGTTTACTGTGAAATGTGATAAACATGAATTTATACTAGAGTCTCCACCTCTCTTTATAAGAAAACGTCCATAAGGCCTTTCCTTCCACATCCGCACTCCCATTAAAAATAAAGACATAGGAAAATGGAAAAATGACATTTTTTTTTTGCTATATACAACGCAAAGATATATTTATGAAGCATAAGAAAAACAAATCTATGTTTGGATTTATTAAAAGTATATCTTAAAATATAGCGAAAAATATTCTATTATACACAGACACATACACATATGTATATATATATATTACTTTCGCATGTAGACGATATATATATATTTCAAATTTGCATGTGGGCATTAGACAAATCATAATTTACATATATATAGATATCACATATCATGCACGTCAACATATATATATAGATCTTATATATAATGTGTATCAACCTGCCTTTATCTATCTATCTATCTATCTATCTATCTATCTATCTATCTCTATATATATACACACACACACACACACATATATATATATATATATATATATATATATATATATTTATACACATACATATATATATATATATGGAAATATAATGTTGTTTATATGGTAAACTTTTATATAAAAAATACGATAGTTGCAGAGCTTTGGAAAATATCTGTATTATTAATAATAAAAATTACTATTATTATTATTACTATTATTATTACTATTATTATTATTAGAAGAAGAAGAAGAAGAAGAAGAAGAAGAAGAAGAAGAATAAGAAGAAGAAGAATTGACCATTTTGCATCAGGTAGCAGTATGGTAGCACCTACTGAATATAAAATTGGCATGATAGAAAGAGCCAATATTTGCACGGGAAAATATGCAACTTTTCCAGGAAGGAAACTGCAAGAAACTGGTTTGAACAACACCCATGGTGAAAGAGTTGTAATACCTGAATATCTTCAGAAAAAGATTTTCATACAGGTCATCCAGGCATCTCTAAAACGAAATCTCTCAAGCGCAGCCCCTTTCTACTGGTCCAATATGGACGAAGACGTGGAGATATTGTTAAAAGCGTGCAGAGGTTGTCATAGCAGCAAAATCAACGCGCTTATTATATCAAGTTATTCCACGATTGCAACCGGTACCAGTATTAACTGCCACATAGTCAGGTCTACAATGGTTAAAGCAGTTCCCCTAGATGGCTTTCTCATGAGGTAGGCCGCTAGAAACCCTGCAGGATTAAAATCAAAACGTGTTAAGCGACTGATGAGCCTTCTTCGAGGGTCAACGGTTATATAGTGCAATGGAGTAATCTGAGCTACCCCATTGATAATAATCTTGATGATGATCGTATTCATATTTTAAATTTGTTCGTATTTATTACAGTGGAGTGTATTGAGTCATGTCTTACCCAATCTCTAAAGCATCGTTGCTTAAATATTAGCTAATTAAATTACGATCCACAAGAGCATCAGTACAACATACAACTGACATTTATATATATTTCCCGCCATATAACAAGCGAAAACTATGGCAACGCGTTTTACTGTATTAATTCATTAGGAAATTCTGTGAATATTTAAGTCCTTAAGGAATCATGCGAAACGGCTTTATCAGATAAACAGACAGGAAATATCCTAAAATATGGTTATTCCACGGTTCTTGTATTCTCAGGCATCTCGCCGTGAGATAACGATTAACGAGCTGATCTGATAGACCATTAGTGCTAATTTCGGCTTATGGCCACATCATAAAGAAATACCGGTTCCCTTATAATCACGAATTTAAGCAACTGAAATGGGTGAATACGAGGTATTGTTAGTGTGGATGTGCGGGTGGTGTAATGGATAATGACTTGGAATTGTTAATCAGGGAGCCAAGTTCCAATTCCAGTTGAGGTCGTTATGTTCATTTACGTATAAATACCGTTTAGAATGGTATAAATTCACCCCATCTCCCAGCTATGAGGTAAGTATTAAGGCATGTATCACCGAAGCATTATTATCTCCAAGATAATTCTTACAATCTAAAAATGTTCTCTGGCTTTGAATAACTTGCAAAAGGTTGATAAGTCGTAAAAAATCAATACATTTGATCGATAACTCTTGGGAATATCATATACGAGCAAGGACATTTTAAGTATATTAACTATATTATATTCTAAAAATATATTTTTGACCTTAAATAACATGAAACGGTTAATAAACTGTAAAAAAATCAATCAATCAATATATTTATCCTATTATACATACATGGGAATACATTGTAACCCGGATATAAGAGAGTTGTCGGGACCGGGGAAGAAGTCTCTTATATCCGGGTTTCTCTTATATCCGGGTTTGGTCTATTTTGTTTAGGTAAGTATGGGAGCACTTTGGGACCAGAGAACATCTCTCTTATATCCGGGTTTCTCATATATCCGGGTCTCTTACATCCGGGTTACACTGTATATAAAATTTCTCGGGGTGAAAAGATTTCCAAACTCACTGTTTTAATGAATAAAAATTAGATTACTGATTTGGAGGAGTTGTGTGTATTGAAGACTTTTTTGCCTCACTCCCCACCATATATATATTGGTAGCATGTTTTCATTGAGACATGATTATTTGAATAATATAGACAAGTTTTGTCTACTTATTTTCATTTAGATCTTTTCATATTCACGGACAAGCTTTTTGATGTCATTATTTGTTGTAACCTAGGGAAGGAGACTGAATAAGATAATCAACTGAAGGTTGTTAATGAACGATAACACTTAGGACAAGAACAACACATATAAGATTCGCCAGAAGCGCGTAGAAATAGTCAACTGAATCTCCAACTGCAGGATATCTACCAACCGCCTCACGCGGTCAGATGTGGCACAAGGCCTAATTTAATATGGGGTATCCGAACCCGTAGGCTCGGCCAAAAATTCCCTGTACACCCCGTATAAAACGAGGTCGGGTAACTGTTTTCCGAGACGAGACTCTGTGCTTCGGCATAGACTCGTCTTGGGATCATCACTGCCAGGAGGAAGAGAATTTGACCGGCTGGAGACGAATCTCCAAATACAGACTAATATGCAGTATTTATTGGTATTTATTTGAATGGGGACATACTAATTATTGTCCGTAGGTATGCTACAACATTAATAAAGGGAGAAAATTACCGTGTAGATGTATATTATTTATTCCGAGTACATTGGACATTAGCATAATATCATCACCATGGTGTTGTTGTTTTTTTCAAGACATATATTGTAGTCTGTGGGATCATGTTGAGATCATAGACAGGGAACACCATTGGAAAATTCGTAAACTTAAGGAATCAGCACATATGCTAGGCCACAAAAATCTCCTGAGCCGACCAAGCATAGAAATAAATACAATATGGGAACCAGTAATAAGGAGTGCCAGAGAAAAGCAATGATAACAAAGTTGCAATATGAACTCTGGTAAAGACATGCAATGATAACAGCAAAAAAATTGCAATATGAGCACTGGTAAAAATGATGCTGAAAACATTAGGTTTATAATACTCAGAAGTTCATACCCAGATGTCCTCAAGATGGCACAGTGTTGTTAGATCCAGTGACAGACCCAAAGAAGGTGAGTTCAATTCCTGGTTAAGGCAGTGGAGTACTTTCAGAGGGAAAAATAGCAGGGGATAACTGACATCCATCAAACATGGCACGTGGAACTAGAACAGTCTACCCCAGTGATCGAAATAAAGTGTTCATTTCGAAATTCCAACCACCTGAAGAAGGCCGGAGCGTACAACGGCTGAAACGTTGTGACAATAGTCCGATAAGAAAGTTTTCGCTTAGACTTAATTAGATCATGTGGTCGATGATGCAGAGAAGTCATTGAAAATAAGGGGATGTTTACCAAATGTTAAATTTTGTTGATATTTTGTTCACAATCAAGTATTAACAAGATCGTTCCTTAACTTTTGTCCAGTAGCTTATTTACTTTGTTCCATTTAATCTTTATTTAAAAAAAAAACTATTATGTAAATTTTTGTAACTTTGTATAATATATATGCATTACAGCCTAATCTTTATTCGGTAAAAATTTCATTTCTCGTCATGCATTACTTTTTAAATAATACACATATTTATGTCTTTGTTGTTTCCGCTCCTTATATTATGGCCGCTACTGTATATATATATATATATATATATATATATATATATATATATATGTGTGTGTGTGTGTGTGTGTGTGTTTTGTGTGTGTTACTTTTTGCTACCTTTACTATACGACTATTGTTAATATTAGACTGTAAATAATTTAACATTGTATTTGTTAATCCATTTCCATTAACGTATCTCCAACATTTTTTAATTATTATTGTTCTGTCTTTTTTTCTCTCCTCCATTTAGTCTTACTATTAGTAACGTATTTATTTACTTATTCCTTTATCTGCCTTTCTCATTTTTTTATTTATCTGCTTTGTTTAATTGTTCTATTCATTTAATATTTATGTTTCTTTTTTATTTTATCTTATTTTATGTTATTTTGTTTTCAATGATATGTATTATTTTTATTAGTTCTTTCCTTTTTATTTTATTTTATCACGGCATATTTTATTATTGATATCTCTACTCTTATTTAGTTTATTAATGTTAATAATATTATTAATTTATTGATTTACATGAAAAAATACAGTTCCCCCGCTTGATTTTTTTTAACTTTTATTTTTACCTTTCGATTACAACAGAATCTCTCCGATTTAGAATTTAGAATTCTTATTTCCAACCTGATTTTCAATCTTTAATTCTAATCTGGGCTCAAATTTAAATCCAAAATTAAACTACAATTCATTTAAAAATTTTAACAACTGTAATAATCCACCCTTACAATAAAATATCTCGCGATAAAAGAAATATGAGAGAAGCTGTGTTAACCCCAAAAATTGCTCCTGAAGAATGCAGAGCATATGAAACTCTGAGTTGTGCAATCAATGTAAGATATTATGTATAGTTCTTAATATATTAAATAACTCTGTTATTTAACATTCAGCACTGTTTTTCTTACACTGTATATATATATATATATATATATATATATATATATATATATATATATATATATATATATAAAAAAAAGGTAAAAAACTAATATTCCATGGTCTTAATTTATTCCATTGAATCATAAATGATCAATTCATCAGACCTACAAATTCAAAAAATATGTAGGTCTGATGAATTGATCGCATTTATGATTCCAATGGAATAAATTATAACCATGGAATATTAGTGTTTAAGCCTTTTTATTATATCCTTACTCTGTCCTGGACATTGAGTTCTACCTGGATTCTATCCTCTGATTTATTTTATATATATATATATATATATATATATATATATATATAAATATATATATATATATCACAAATGCAGGTTGAAAATGAGTAGGGTCTACTGATCTTGCAAATCTACATTCGAAATCTGATTCATCATTGCCCGACACAGTAGCCAAGGAGGTTTAAGCATCTATCTGTCTATCTATCTATTTCTCTCTCTCTCTCTTTCTCTCTCCCTATCTTTTTATCTCTCTCTCCCTCTCTCTCTCTCTCTCTCTCTCTCTATATATATATATATATATATATATATATATGTGTGTGTGTGCACGTGTGTATACGTGCGTTCGTGTATGCATATATACTTAGAAATAGATAAGAAGATCCTGAGACAGAAATGAATGGATTCAAAATACGTACAATGATAGATACAAACAAATCAAGGCAAATTTAACTGTAGTGATGTCGATAGAAAACAAGTGCATAGATAGATAGATAGATAGATAGATAGATAGATATGGAAATTCGGATAAAGAAAGAAAGAAGTGAGTCATTGATGAGTCGTGTGGCATCGTTTACAAATTGGCGAAAGAAGGTTAATTAAGGTAAAGTGATATTAACGAGGCGAGAGGAAATCATTTTAGAATCTGTCAGCGCTAAGTGGAAGAAAAATTGTTCAAGAAGAGAATTCAGTGTGCCACAAAGGGTTAAGGGTGGGAATTGGACCAATGTGATTAAAAGACTACGCTGAATAAGTCAGAGTGGAGATAGAGGACGTGGAAAAGTAACGTGTGAAGAACAGTCGGAATGATTGAATGAATCGATGTCCAAGTACAAAAGGCCATACCAAACCCAATGCAGCAATGTAGGAAGCTTTTAAAAAAAATAGAAGGAAAAAGCGAAATTAATAGAAGTATTTATTTTATCATGGAATATACGAGTGTCTTTTTTTTTAATAACTTAATGTTTTACGGTAACAAGGTTCCATCCTGTTCATGGTGACCATTACTGCTCATCATATCCTAATATCGTAGGCTTTTGCATGCTCCAATAATATGCATGTACTATCGAAATGGTAATACGTGCGAATCAATTATACGAGACTTGAATATTTCATATTAACTTTGGATTTTATTAACTGCAATACTTCGTCAGAAACACCCTGCCGATGTATGTATGAAGCGGTTTCGTTGAACCCGGTCTGAAACATTTACATTACATTCTGTCTTCGATATGTGAGAGACTCCCCAAAACTTCCCTAGTTCAGTAGTTTCTATAACTGCATGTTTTACGAATCTTTCCGATGCTTGCAAAACTGAATGCAGGAGTTTCTCTCCATTCTGCAGCCAGGCGTAAACAACGACCAATTTCTGCACTTGGCTTCCTTTATAGCGCTGTGTAGAATTGCATACAGCGAGATACCCGCTGACACACATTTTATTCACTCCATTACTCTGGTCAGAAACTCTCCGCCGGTGTGTGGGAGAAGCCGTCCCGTCACATCTAGTCCGATACGTCGACCTTACATTCTGATGTGTTATAGACTGCGCAACGCCCCTCTCGTGTGGTTGATTCTATAACTTCTGCTTAAATAACTTTCCTTTTTTCCATTAAGAACATTCCCAGACAGATATTATACGCCTTCGTAAAGAGCACGTTTCTTTGGGCTTTATTTTATTTTGTACGTGTCCTTCAGGATCTTTTACATGCCCTTTACGACGACAGCCATGAGAAAATTTAAGAAGAGATACGATGAAACCAGGTATGTCTAACTATTAATTGTAAGAAAATAAAATGCATGGTGGTAAGAAAAATGGGTAGCCATGAAATTAGATACACATCTGAAGCGTCAAAATCAAAGAAGAGCAGACATTCCACTGACCTGAGGTGGAACAACTACATTGAATCAATAGCTGCATCTTCCGCAAGAAAATTTGGTTTTCTGTGTCGCACCAGAAGGTTTTCTTGGTTGAGTCCATCCTTCACATCTACAAATCTACAATTTGTCCATGCATGGAATACTATTGCCATATATGGTCTGGTGCCTCCGCTGTTCATCTCGAGGTTCTCGACAAAATCCAAAGACGGATATGCAATGTGATCAGTCCTGACTTGGGGTCTCGGCTTCTGTCACTTTCTCACCGATGTAATGTGGCTTTCCCCTGTCTCTTCTATAAATATTTTCATGGCATCTGCTGACGAGTTATTCTCACTGGTGCCCCGACTGCATAAATTTAAGTGTGTTACTAGGTTGGCATCTCGGTCCCTTTAATCGAAAGAGTTAAATGTAACCGCCTCTTCTACTCGAAAAGTTTCTTCTCACACTTCCCGGCAGTGGAACTCCCTTCCTCTTACTTGCTTCCCTGATAACGATACTCTCCAAAAATTTAAATGCAGTGTCAGTCGACATCTTCTGTTGCCTTCATCCCTGTTCTTATTTTTATCCTCCTCCGTTCCTCTTTTTATCCTTTCCTCAACCCCCACCCCCATACTCAGTCTTTTCCCTTACTTACACTCTCTGTATCCCCCTTGCGCACTTGTGACACTCCCGTCTTGCTTGGAGTGAAATACTTAAAAAAATAGAAAATAAAAACTATCAAAGCTGAACAGAACGGATGTCATCCTCATCAGAGATGTTTCGACTTGAAAGGACATTGTAAATCAGTGAGACTTTTCATCTTCAGTATGGCTGCTCATTTCCAAGCTTACCCATTTGCTCAGGCTAATTTGAGTTTCTTCAATACTCACAGAGCCAATGTCTGGTTTATACTGCAACCATACTGAGCAGATTTTTGGGATAAATACAGTTTTAAATTAAGTTTTCCTTCTTCTATAGTGGTTGCCAATCATGGCTAGAGTGTCCAGTGTTTCTTGTTATTTAGCTCATAGCTGAATGAATAATAGAGGGATTCATACCTATTAAAAAGGGAATTGTGCGAAAGTGAATATAACGATCTCAACCGGAATTCGAACTCCGCTCTCCGATTTCTCATTTCTTGCCTCTAACTATTACATGCACATCCATAAAACGGAATTTTCACACAGAAACTGGAAGGCGCATAGGAATAACTAGAGACTTCTTTTTTTCAGAAACAGAACAAGAGATTAAAGAACGAAACAAAATAACACCTATTTTTTTCTTTATGCGCTGTCACCCTTCAGGACGACGATGATCTTTCTTCTTACGCTTAGCTCTGAGCAATACTTGTCTTTCAGAAATGAATAATAAAAAAAAAGAATGGGTACTGCTACGCAAATATATATTCTCCATAAAACAGTGAATGTTTGAATTTCATCACAAAAGACGAAAAGAATTAAAACGGCATAGATATAGTTCGACCCTGCTTACGGCCATATCACGTTGAAACACTACTTCCTATATGATCACAGAAACCTTGTCAGTACCTATATGGGTGATCGCTTGGCAATAGCAGTTGCTTTAAGCCTGGAAGTGCGGTTGATGTAATCGATAATAGCACAGAATTTTAAACATCTGGACAAACAAAATACCCATAATTACCTTAATTCTACAGACAATAGCATTTACTGGTTGTTGCTTATATAGTCAACCATGGCATGACCGAGAATTTATTTTAATATTTATCCAGATCTGTATTTATTTGAATTCACGCTTTTTTAAAATAACGTTTTAGCAATAAATTAAAGTTATACTTGGCTTAAGAATTAACTTCCAATTACATTTGGATTGTATGTATTAACTTATGTGTAAATACACTTGGGTAGGTACAAATCCAGCTCATCCCTACCAACTATAGGTTGTTTAGTAGGACATGGAATCACTAAATCATTAGTTTATCCAAAAGAATTCTTACAATCTAAAAATGTTTTATGCCTTTAAATAACCTGTAAGAGGTTGATAACCCGTAAAAAATAAATCAATCAATTAATCGATATAGTTCCATCGACAAATCTTGGGATGATCATTTGAAGTAGATTAAGAATTACAACCATACAATTGAAAAACTCAAAACGAGGCTGCTGAAAAACTTGAGGACACATTATGAGAAAAGATTTATAGATTGTAACAAAATATCGCAGAAATGTGGGTGCCATAAAGAAAAGATATGAAGCTGTGGAGATCCGTGATTTTCAACGTCCTGAGTAGAAAGAGAGCACAGTGTAAGTGATATGCTATTAAGCGCGATTTATCTCGCTTGACTTTCACGAGAATTTCGTTACTCTTTGTTTGTGTCAAATATTTGACTGTCTGGCAACGTGCAGCTCAGATCAATATGTATAATAAATATCTAAACGGTCATATAACCAAAGAGGCAAAATGATTTTCTCAGGCCGAGAAAAATTGATGGAAGTTTCTTTATTTCTCCTAATGGAACGATATGAAAGATAACAGACGATAAATGTGAAACACTAGATAACCTAGGAAATGGACAAAGCGACCTCTCTGTCAATTGGCCTAAACTTTAGACATTCTAATCATGAAGTTTCATTATACTGTTAATGTGAATTAATATTTATGTAGTCAAGCTAAATTTGTCAAAGATTGAAGATCGAACGCACGACTAATTATCCATTATACAAGCTTGCTAAACACGACACTATAGCGAGCCACACTATTCCTAGGATTTTGAGTTTTATTTGGGGGGAAAATGATATTTTATTTCTCCATATCCTCCTGGCGACATTTTAAACTAACGCGTTGTTTTTGTCAGTGTATTGTGACCATTTTGTTTCCTATTTTGTAGTTCAGATAGAAATAATAGAAATAAAAACACTGGACGTTTTTCAACATATTTCGACGAAATTTTTACTTTTCAAAATGATACAGAATGCAGCAAAAATACCTCCCACATAGACCTCCCAGAAATACTTCCCACATAGACATTGGCTAGATGAAGAAGCCATAGCCCCTGATGCCTTACCATTATTCTGGGAAGTATACAGGATCCGAAGTGTAAACTGCCGCCATTTTATATTTTTAATTTCGTGCATACGCGTTGTTTTCTTTTTGAATTTGTCGACTGTACAGTATAACAGCGTCAGCTGGGCACTGTCTGTGAGAAAAAAAAAGCACCATGAAACAATTCACTCCGCCAGTAATTTGGAAATGGCATGCTGTACAAATTAGCATTCACGCCAGAAATTCCAATACGAATATTTCAGTGTGTTTCGGCGTGAATCTGAGGACAGTGCAGATTATTCGGAAGAAGTTGGATCACAGCTCAGTCTAATTGTTCTGATAAGAGCTTCAGAATTTGCTGGTGAAGGCCTCAGGTCCCAACACGGAGGACTACATCAAGGTCATTGATGAGGTAATACTGACTTGGATAAAGAGGGTGGCTGCTGGAAGACCCTATATCCGGCAACAGGATTCTTTACCATGCCACACAAGCAGGAGACAATTTCTGCGACTACATCATACCTTACATCTTACCACCTACCCTACCCCCAGGCTGCAACTTCTTTGATTATCATGTGTGAAGTGCGGCTGAGCCAGAGACCAACAGAACTTCTTGGAACACCAAAGATGAAATGAAGACAAAATTATGCCAGCATTTACCAATTTAAACAAGGAGACAGTCCAGAAAAGTTGCAGGAGATTCTGAAGTCTTCTGGAGGCCATGGTTAAAGCCAATTGCAATTTTATTGAATAAGTTTACTTTTTAGTATTTCAATATATTTTTGTGTAATTTTGGTAAATATATCTGATAAAATAGATGTCGGTGTTATTTTTATTTTTATTTTTTTTTTGTAGTTTAGACGACAATTTATCCATTGCACTCTATATAGTTTAGGAAAAAAAGGAGAAGGCGTCAGTTTAAATTGACGCCAGGATAATAAAGAGTGATTTTCGGCTATTTTATATTCTTTAATTTTCTGAAGTTTGGGAATATTTTATTTCTCTGGGATATTTTTCTTTTATACCATTTTAATCCTTTTACATTTCCTTATTTCTGAACCTCTTTTATTTTGGAAAA
>CAHIKZ030000006.1:2200000-2247500 GCA_903632075.3 Acanthosepion pharaonis | reverse complement strand
TCTTTCTTGCCTGCCATCAGCATGACTGATCCTAACATCCAGAAGAGAAAATTTTTAAACCTTCTTGGGTTCACCACTGACATGGTGGAATGATTATATTGAATCAATTGCTAGGTCTACTGCGAGGAAAGTTGGTTCATTGAGTCGTGCTAGACAATGTTTCACTCTGTCTTGTATATTTATAATGTTGTGGTGTGATTTCACAGTGGAGGCTTGTATTTGTGCTAAGCCGGTCCTAAAATAGGTTCGACATACAAAACGTTAGGAACTTGATATAATAGGTAATAACGCAGAGTAAATTTAGTTGTGGTCGCTGATACTTTAGTATTTGACTATTTTTCGTACGACATCGACTGACTGACTCACCGACTGACTGGCTCCTCCCCCGTTACTCTTACTACTCCTATTTATTATAGGTGGGAGAGTCTATTAACTATAGAATAGGTGTGTTCCACTATAACATATAAGTCTATCATTCGCCCATGATTCGAATATTGCTGCCAGATCTGGTTTTCCTGCAGTATATTTAGAAATCTTATTATAAAACGCAGATTGTTTTTTTTTTGTGTGTGTGTGTGTGTGTGTACGCTTATATATTGGATCGGATTTCCTATATTTTTCAAACGCTTTCAACAAAACTTCACAGGACTACGTAAAATTACCTTGCGGTGGTTCTGGCAGCGCCAAAAATTGGAAAAAACACAATTGTTTTTGCATGATATCAATTTGAAAACATGATTAAGAGGCATTAATCAAAGGGGGACAACTCATATCAAGTTATACTTATTAATATCGAGTTATCGATTTATACTTATTATAAAACCCAGGTTGTGTGTGTGTGTGTGTGTGTGTGTGTGTGTGTGTGTGTGTGTGTGTGTGTGTGTGTGTGTTCGTTTATGTATGGGATCGGATTTCCTACATTTTTCAACCGATTTCAACAAAACTTCACTTTTTTGGCAGGTAGTGTTTCTTATTGTTTTGCACACTTTAAAAATTCCATTTACAAGACAATTGTTTATAATAAAATTCTATTCAATCGGTAGACTCATAACGATTGAAAACAATGTTTTTGTTTGAGTTTGGGTTTGACCAATTCATAAAAAAAAATTTAATTAAGACATGCGTGTCCGTCAACCTTAAACAATAATCTTATTTTTTAATTTTATTTTTCAGCCTTTATGATGGTCGATAGTTGATCTATCTCTTACTGTTACATCCCCGAGCAACGCCGGGCTCTACTGCTAGTTCTTGATAAAATCCAAAGAAGAATCTGTAATGTTATTACCTCGCATCTCAGCTTCAGTCATTTTCCAACCGCCGTAATGTAGCTTCCCTGTGCCTTTTCTATAAATATTGTCATGCTAGTCTTTCTGGTGAACATTGTTTTATGATACCTAGACTTTATGAACTTAGGCGCAGTACTAAAGTGTCAACAAGGTCTCATCATTTTACAGTTGCATTAGCTAGATGCAAAAGTAAGTTCTTTACCAACAGTTTCTTTCCTCGCATTTCCCGATTCTATTCCAGCCTCATACTTTCAGCCTCCTGCTTTCCAGTTAAATTTCATCTTTAAAACTTTAAATACAATGTCAAACGATATCTACTCTCTTCTTGATTCCTATTCTTTTATTTTTCTCTCTGCTTAATAATGTTTTTCTTTTCCTTATTCTTTTATCAGCGGACATCATCTTAAACGCTCAGTTGCTGAGCTCTCTTCCAGCACCATATTTTCTGGCCTACTTTAATCTTCAAAGCTTTAGAAGATGTAATGTCAATCATTATCAACAGTTTTCTTGATTGCTCTTCTATTGTTTTCACTCTTTTGTAATGTTTCTGTTTTCTAAATCTTCTACACTCAATAACCTCTTATCTCATAATGACTTTACCGTCTTGTTTGGGAGTGAAATCCAGTGATAAGTCTGTTGCTAGGTTCACACTGTCTTGCTAGTTAATTTTTCACAACAGAATTTATCTTACAGATTTATAGGTCTACCATTCATCCATGAATTGAATTATGCTTTCACATCTGGTCTGGTGTTTTTGCTATGTATTTAAAGATTCTTAATAATATATAAAGAAGAATCAGCAATATTATTGGTTCTGACCTGGCATCTCAGCTGTAGTCACTTTACTACTATCATAATGTGACAATCCTCTGCCTTTTCTATAAATATTTTCATGCTACTTGTTCTGATGAACTTTCCTGCTTTATCACATTTAGTAATTGTGGGGGTTTTTATTACTAATCTTATTTTTCTTGAGTTTCTTGTAAATAGTTTTTTGTATGCATATTGTAAATACTCATTGGGGTTAACTTTTAGAATTGTTGTTTTATTCCCCTCCCCCACAGACAACGAATTGTAAATATGGGGACTAGTTAGTATTTTCATAGAGACAAAGAGGTATTATGGTGGTTGTAGTAAGAAAGGTACGGATGAATGTGTTGTTTTGGTGTAAGGAATATTGTTTCGTAAAATTGGGTCTGGGTTTGCGGCTAGCTAAGTTATAGTTAAGACAGAAGAAGACCGTCCTTTCCCCAATCCCCTTTTCGGCCTTGTGCCACATTTCTGTAGAGAACAGAATAAATATCACTTTCCTGCTTTATTACTGAGACTTTATTAATTTAAGTGCAGTACTAGATTAATGGCAAAGTCTCATCATCTGAAAGTTGAAATGGCTTGATGTAAACGCAAGCAGTTACTTCTCTTGCACTTCACACTTGTAGAACTCATTTCTGGCTTCTTGTTTCCCATTCAACTTTGATCTTCAAAAATTTAAATGCGGTGTCAATTATTATCTACTGTCTTCTTGATTACTCTTCTATTGTTTTCACTCTTTTGTAATGTTTCTGTTTTCTAAATCTTTTACACTCAGTAACCCCCCTTGTTTATTAGTGACTTTACTGCTTTGCTTGGGGTGAAATCGATTGACAGGTCTGCTGTTAGGTTCACTGTGTCATTCTAGATAACTTTTCACAACAGAATCTATCTAACAGAATTATAGGTCTACCATTCATCCATGAATTGAATATTGCTGTCACATCTGGCCTGGTGCTTTTGCTATGTATTTAAAGATTCTTAATAATATATAAAGAAGAATCAGCAATATTGTTAGTCCTGACCTGGCAATCTCAGTTTTAGTCACTTTCCCACTAACATAATGTGATATTCGTCTGCCTTTTCTATAAATATTTTCATGGTACTTGTTCTGATGATCTTTCCTCTTTCTTACTGAGACTTTATTAATTTCAGCGCAGTACTAGATTGGCGGCAAGGTCTCATCAACTTTCAGGTGAAATAGCTAAATATAACTGCAAGCAGTTACTTCTCTTGCACTTCACCCTTGTATAACCCACTTCTGGCTTCTTGCTTCTCACTGAACTTTGATCTTCAAAAATTTAAATACAATGTCAATAGTTATCTACTGTTTCCTTGATTCCTATTCTTTCATTTTTCCTCTCCTTAATAATGTTTTTCTTTTTCTTATTCTCTTACCTTGTGTTTTAGGGGCTTTAACGCCTTCCTTGCATTAAACGATCTAAAGAAAAACATTTAATAATATTATGTATAATAATGACATACACTTCTATACTTAATGGTGTTTATCAATCCACCCACGGGGATCGAATGTGGCACAAGGCCTTTTTAATGTGGGTATGTCTGAGCCCGTAGGCCCAGCCAAAAATAAAACCCATCTAAACCCGTCCAAGCGGGCTAGTTCCGTCAACCTCCCCGAACGAAACTCCACCCTTCGGCGGAGCCTCGTCCGGGTTTCTCTCTGCAAGCAGAGATTTCGACAGACACCCGACCCGGCAGCTCACAAAGCGCAGATACTACACTTTGATTCTAGCCACCGGGCCGAGCGGGTATTCTTTTTATGGATACTTAATGCGAACAGAATTTAGTTTAAGGTAAATGGATAATTCTTTTTTTATATAAACCATGCCCCTTCAGGACGTTGGTGATCATGGCACTCCACGGCTTCTTTTCCCTTGTAGCTCTTAGTAATATTTGTGTTTTCGCTATCACACCAATTTCATATACGGTCATCCATCTGCACACGCTTGTTTGGTAGATTACTCACTATTTCCATCTGTTCCCTCGCTTTTAATGTATTGTAAGTGTCAAATTCTCCAAGCCTTTTTTCTTTATTATGAGTCATAGAAATTTTCTAAGTATAAGCGTGGTTTTTGTTCTTATTATTCTTGAAACGTACTCGTTACTGACATTTTCAGTTCAGTGTATTATTAGTTCATAAAATATTGATATATAGTCATTAAATTAATATCAACAAAATTTAACTTGTAATAGATGTCGACTTAATGCCTAGATTATCTACATGAGATAATCAGGATTTTAATTTTGGCTTAAACGCTGATCTTGGCTTCTAGTAATATGCAACTGTTTCAATCACTTCTCTGTTTTAATCTTCTAATTACGTTGTGCTGAAATATGAAACACGTACTTCTTTTGAATTTGAAAATGTGCTGATTTTGAGAGGAAGTCAACGAGTGAACTTTCATGTTGTATTTTCTGGTACCTAGCAACTTTTTTTAATGCCTAAAGCTTTGACTTTTAATTTTATCATTTGAAAATTAATTGTAAATAGTAGTATCTGCAAAATGTCACGGTTTACTTATTTGAATTTTCAGACGAATCATCATTCTTAATGCAATGATTGCATAAGTTCCTTGCGAATTCCACGGCTATAATATACCCGTAGCAATGCACCTATTGCATTGTTAAGTATTTGAGCTTAGTAACTTTAATGTCTTATTGCTGCACAATCATAGATATGAATCCATGCCATCATCTAAAGAAGTAAGAGGGTACAAATGAAAAGGTTCGAAAATGACAAAGTTTTCCATTTCAGTGAAGCAAACCTTAAATGCATGAGAGCGTTATCGCTTCTTATATCTTACGATTCTTTCTTTTTTTCTTTCTTTCTTATTAATATGTATGCTTTGTTTCTCTCGCTAAAACCAAACATCTCTGATGTATTTTCTTCCGTCTTTCCTGGCAATCAAAACGAAATGGTTCATTATTTTTAGGTAGAGCGTGACACACGCTCTAATTGACTAACTAACGGAGAAAGAAACATAATTATGATATGTCATTTAATTATGTGCCATGCGGGATACACGCTTAGGCGATCATGTATCTTTCGATATATGACTGACGAGAGAGATTTTTTTCTGTAGTAGGTTGTCATTTTTTTCGATAAATCGGTTCCATCCAAGGCTCTGTCCTGCTATTTACCCATAGCTGGAGGGAGTAGAAGAGGAGTCATACCTTTTCCAAGTGTATTAGCACTTAAGTGAATGTAATGGATTCGACTGGAATTCGAACTCGGCTCTCAGATTCCTCAATCCGAGCCACCATCCATTACTCCACCGTGCCTCCTAATACTGTCGCCTATTTTGTCTTTCAAAATAAACAACGTTTTTTTTAGACGTCTAAAATATGGAAATGAGAGGTGATCTTTTTGAAAATTTTGTGAAGTCATTATGCGTAATTTTTTTTTCTGTTAGGTTCGATAATTGGCAGCTTGTTTCTAGAATAGCCCCCAATCTATTGTCAACTGGAGCAGGAAATGGCTTAATAATTTTAACACCTCAAAAACTAAACTGCTATAATTTAATCGTCTTGATGCTAACGTCCAAGAGAATAACTCGGTGCCCCTTCTCAGTCATGCTTTTTCCTCTGATATGAATTGCAATGATTATTCCGAACTAGATGGGAAGTCTGCTGCTAAACAAGTTGGTTCACTTCATCGTACTAGACAATTTTGCCTGTCAGAAACCATTTTACAACTTTATAAGCCCACCATTTGTTCGTCCATTGAATATTGGTGCCACATATGATCTGGAGCTTCTGCTATGTATCTAGAGATTCTTGACAAAGTCCAAAGAATAGTCAGCAACGTTATCGGTCCTGACCTGGCATCTTGGTTTCAATCACTTTCCAACCGCCGTAACGGAGCTTCTCCGCGCATTTTTTATAAATATTTTTATCTGGGAATTTTTCTATGATTTTCTCTTTGCTACCTTGACTTCACATATTTAAAAATAGCACTAGATTGGGAGCTAGATCTCATCATTTTACTGATGTAACTGTGTTCTATTCTAATAGTTTTTTTCTCTCGCACTTATCGCCTGTGGAACTCTTTCCCAGCTTATCGCTTTCTTGTTAACTACGATTCTCAAAAATTAAATGCCACGTCAATCGTCATCTATCTTTTTTCATCTTGTACATTCTCTCCTGCAACGTTTTTTTTTTCAGTTTCTTTCACACTCAGTAAACTCTTGAGTCTTAGTTGCTTTATCGCCTTGCATAGGGTAAAATGATTCAGATTATTTGAGGAAGATCGTGTAATAAATTGCTATCAGCTTGGAAATAGGACTAGTTATTTCGCTGTAAACGCATTTTTTATATGACTACCACTGAAAAGTAATATTGAAAAAATATTGAAAAATAATATTGAAAAATAATATTGAAAAATATTGAAAAATAATATTGAAAAAATATTGAAAAATAATATTGAAAAATAATATTGAAAAATAATATTGAAAAAATATTGAAAAATACTATTGAAAAAATATTGAAAAATAATATTGAAAAATAATATTGAAAAAATATTGAAAAAATAATATTGAAAAAAATATTGAAAAATAATATTGAAATATAATATTGAAAAAATATTGAAAATAATATTGAAAAATATTGAAAATAATATTCAAAATAATATTCAAAAATAATATTCAAAAATAATATTCAAAAATAATATTGAAAGATATTCAAAAATAATATTGAAAAATAATATTGAAAAATAATGTTGAAAAATAATATTGAAAAATAGACTTTCCTGTTGGTTGAAATGTAACAGTACTCATTTACTACGTTCCACTCGTAATGAATGTTATTTGATTCACCAGACAGTATCGTTGACCTCATTCAACAACTGTATATTTATATAACATATGAGCATTCAGTGTTCTTCAGATTTCAAAGTCCTTTGGTCTTTGGTGCTTATAAAGGTGTTCCAATAACTTGGACCTATTTTAAATGTGAATTATGTTTAAGCGTCTACTGATTTTTCTTTTTATTTCAGATTTAACAACTTATGTCTTTGTCAATTTCAACCATAGAAAGTAATCTAAGCCCATTACGAAAATGGGCGTTCAAACAGAAATGCATTTTGTGCACTTCGCGATTTTTGTGGTCAACGTAATCGACCAACCAAGAGTGCAATTCAAAACGTTGTAACATTGTTGTGGAGAGGTTCAATTCCTGCATGCGATGACAAATTGAGGTGTCTGGATTTTCGTCCATATTCTCGTGCACTGCAGCAATGTTTTCAGCTGAACGGCGTAAACGAGCACGCAATGGTGTTTTTACATCTGCCACCTACCCAATTTGATTGAATTTACGAACATTTTTTCTAATTGCACTCTTGAAAATTTAACACGTTGTTTCATTGTTAATCTTTCCATAGTTAAAATTTCCAAAGACTTAGGTTGTTAAATCTGAAAGAAAAAGGAAAAATCATTAGACGCTTAAACTTAATTCACATTTAAAATCTACTGGAAAGGCAGACTCAATTTCCCCTGCATTGTCTTCTCTTGATTATGTTGGCCATGATATCTCACGGAAGACCCGAATTTTTTATACTCTGTTATCTATTACTATTTTATACTTCTTTTGGGAAGGCAGACTCTGTTATTTCTCCCAAACTCTGATCTGCCATTGTCTTCTCTTGAAAGTTATGTTGGCCATGATATTCTCACGGACATAAATCCTGATAATTAAAAACATGAACAAATGAAAACAATAAATTAATTTACAACCGTTATATTTCAATAAGTAATTTACCCAAACCAAGACTTGTTAAATGGACAGAAAAAAATAACTTGGTACACAAAATATGAAATTGAAAGCAGACTTAAAGAAGAGGATAAGATTAGAAGTTATCGAGGAATTCTGTTCCATAAAAGAAAACATTCGAAGACAATTTTAGAATACCAAAATTAGTATATTTAGCCAATGTTAGCAAAATGTCTGTTATATCCATTTTCAGTCTTGGAGCCTATGTCTAGAAAAAGAATTATTATGGTCTTAGCTTTAAGATGGACGGGGTATGGTGGGTCTTAGCTTTAAGATGGACGGGGTATGGTGGGTCTTAGCTTTAAGATGGACGCGGTATGGTGGGTCTTATCTGTAAGATGGGCGTGGTATGATGGGCCTCAACTGTATTATGGACACGGTATGGTGGGTCGAATCTGTAAGATGGACACGTTATTGTTGGACTTAGCTTTAAGTTTGACGTGAGATGGTTGGTCTTAATTGTAAGATGGACGCGGTATGTTGGGTCTTAGCTGTAGGATTGACGCGGTATGGTGGGTCTTAGCTGTAAAGATCTGAACTGGTGATACCTCATCTGGGTATTTTTCATGGAAATTGTGATAAAGGTTTGCAACATTTTATATTCTGAGAAAAAAATAATTCACCACCAACAAAGCTATGCAAACGCTTCTGAACGCTGTCAATATTGGTAAGTAAGACTTTGTCAGCTTCAGTCTAGATATGGCAGAAGTATTCCTTTTTTGGCTTAATGTTACTCTTACAAAGTTAGACATGTGTCAGGTACTTTCTGGAGCCATATCAGATACCGACCATTTTCCAGTATCATTATTATCTCCCCCTCTCTCTCTCTCTCTCTCTCTCTCTCTTTACGTCAATCTCTCTTTCTGTCTCTTTCTACCACAAACTCTCTCTCTCTCTCTCCCCTCTCTCTATTTCTCTATTTCTTTCTGTTTCTCTCTCTCCACCTCTCTCTTTCTCGTTCTCTCTTCCTCTCACTTTCTCTTATATTCAGGCTCTCTCTCTCTCTCTCACTCACTCACACTCTTTTACTCTCTCTTTCTTTTTCTCTCTCTCTCACTCTGTATATATATATATATATATATATATATTTATATATGTATGTGTGTGTGTGTCTGTATGTGTGTATATATATATGTGTGTGTGTGTGTGAGAGAGAGAGAGAGAGAGAGAGAGAGTATGTTCTATTCTAGGTCTGGGATGAAAGTGCATCCCTACAGACGTTAAAGGCAAGGAGCGTTATTGAGAGTGCAATCGCTCGTCATAACTGGTGAAACTCGTGATGCGTGGTTAGAACGAGGGGCGAAAAGAACAGAGGGTCGAAGGTATCATAATCAACTCGAAAAATAGATTCAATGTTGTATCAATAAATTTATTATGCTCGCTTCCCAAACGCTATAAATACCCAAGCGCAAACTCTTACAAGGTTCTTTTCCTTTCAGGAGGAACCGATCACGCCTGGGTCAGCGTTCACCTTGCTAATCCATGCATTAACATTTCAGTTCGACTTGATAACTATCCGTAAAAGTCATCTAGGTTTTCTGACCCTTAATTCCCAACTGCACATCTATTCTCCCCGCCCTTTTTTCCCCTGCCATCGTCTCTACTGCTTCTTCCCGTTCCCCTTTCTTTCGTTTAATTACCTCAGTGGCTCTTTCGTTCCCTGTTCTCGCCATTTGTCTCTCATTCCCTTTCCCGAATACCCCATTACACCACACACTCCCACGCTTTTCGCCTTTACTGATGTTCGTTTCCATTACACGGTCTCAGACACGCAGTCAGATCAGGGAATTGAGACGACGGGTCTAACCCCGCCCCGATGATTTGAAGGCTGCCTAACTGGCTGGCTGGTTTGGGTGGCTTGGGTGATTATCTTAAAGTCAATGGAGATCCTGATTTTCCTCATTTTGCTCTGCCCAGTCGGACTTCGTGTGAACAGATGGTGCAGTTAGGAGAGAGGGACGTTTCGTCAACTCATCAAAACAAAACCCTCCCGTTTAATTTAGTTTTGAGCGCGGATCAAAAGACACAGCGTATCTCTACCCTTATGTTCCGTGGTGATTTTATCGTCACGTGATTAGTTCAGTCCAGGCCAGGGAATAGGATCGTTGCTTCGTTTCACGTCACTGATCATTAGCGAACATGCAAGAGTCACGCATTACGTATACAATATATAAATGAGTAAATACTTGCTTTTATTATTGACCACCTCGATCTATTTCTCCAGTAAAAATATTAAACAATGCATTTCTGTAGTAATTGTGTATGCATTTATCATATCCGTAAGATGGTCTTCTTCTGTCAGCAATACTGACTTAATGCTTGAACACCGTCGATCTATATTTCCAGATGTCCAATTCGCAACACACATTAAGTGCTGAAATTAACAGTATTTTATATAAGAAATACTTAATATAAAGTTAGCTTTGCCACTAGAAAGATTCAGATTATTATTTCAGATTTCTGTAGACACTAACTGGGTTAAAATACATCCAGTGTGTGTATTCTTTGCATACTTCTGGAAATTCACGAGGCATTATATTTTTTTTTCCTCGTTTAATTTAAAAAAATACAAACGCAATCTTCAGATAGTATCTAAAGACTGCATTTAAACGTGACACAGACTATCGCCACAAACTGTTGACCTCAATGCCCATATATATATATATATATATATATATATATATATGAAGAAATATACTCTTATGGTGGGGTATATTTATGGGATAAAGTGCTCAATATCAGAGATAGAGCGTGTGTAAATATAAAAGTCAATATTGAAGACAAAACTTAGACGCGACAGGCTGTTTCATGCTAGACGCAGTCGTCAGGCCATCGGTCAGGTGACCTGACGAATGCGTCTAGCATGAAATATATATATATATATATATTTACAGCAAAAAAAATAAAAATTACCTAAATATAGAGATAGACTACTTCAAAACGTTCTTGCGTGGCTATCATCAGCCCCTAACTCTCGGTTTTGGAGTATTGTTTTAAATACATTTTCAGTGTCAGTCCTCCTCTGGCAGACGTCTTGTTAATGAGAATGGGTTTGTGTTAGCGATTGGTAAGATATCTTTTTCCGGGGAAAGCGTTTTGGGGTTGGAGTTTATTTATGACCAGAACCGTTGTTGTTTGTGGTTTAATATTACATACCTTACCTATGAACACTAATGGGCATGTCCCAATCCTTATACCTACGTTGGACACTACTGTAAGTGGGGGTACTATGCTGTCTAAGTAGTCCGCCTCTAGCAGTGGTTTACCTACTTCACAATGCTGGCGAGTATTGTATTTTGTTGATGTTATATCATTTCTCCATTTTGTTTATTCCTCATTCAGTAAGCATTTCTAGGATACACACACACGCACACATATACAGACACGCACACACACACACATACAGACACGCACACATATACAGACACGCACACACACACAAACATACAGACACGCCCACACACACACACATATATACTTATACATACATATATATATATATATATATATATATATATATATATATACAAACACACACACACATACAGACACGCACACACACATATATATACTTATACATACATATATAAATATATATATATATATATATATATATACACATATGTATATATATATATACACATATATATATATATATATATATATATATGCTTACGTATGATATGCAACAAAAAACTGTTTGATCGCATTAGGAACAGTGTGAGGTTCTGAATAAGATATGTTTTAGATTTGTTCCAAATTGTGATTTATTCGGTCAATTTATCCAACCTGAGTAGGAAATGAATTAGAAATTAAAATATATTTGATTATAACTTTATTTAAAATGTTCATAGTATGGGCAAATATATTTATTTGATTATTGACTAAAATTGAGGATCAGTCTGTGGTACTAGGCGTTTGAAAAAATATGAGACCGGTATCAGAACTATGGAAATGTTACTGTAAAAGAGAAAGGGGGGGATGATAGAGCTGCTCTTGAATTACCCCAGAGGACCAACGCTTTAAGTAATGCTTTTCCAAGGAGATGACACAATGCGATTGAGTGATAATTTGCCTGTGGCTGGAAAAGAGGTAATGAAATAAGAATAAATAAATAAATCTGGGCGCTGAACTTAACCTTCCTTGAGTGAGATGTTCGTTTTCTCGTCGACCGGCATTTTTCATCTGCCTCGTATGATAATGAAAGGAGAATGATATTCGCAAAGTCAATTTGAGCGCATCACTCGCCAACCCTCTCTTAGCGGACCTATTAATTGGTAATGGGCGTTATGGGACGGTAATGGTGCTGGGCTATTACATTAGGGGCGAGAAAAATAGGGCGTTGTCAAAACAAATAATAAAAAATGGAAAAATAGCAAACACTGAACAACATCACGATGAACCTTTTAATGTATGGATGAACAGAGGGGATATAAGAATTATATCTGAAAACAGTTGAAATAAATTGAGGAATATTTTCTGTTTAAATGATTTTTTTTATGGAAAACAAAATGAAAGTGAGTTTTCTAATATATCTTATCTACGTGTATTTTATATATATATATATATATATATATATATATATATCAAGTGGATAGAATCCAGGTAAAGCTCAATGACCAGGACAGAGCAAGAAAGTAATTAAAAAAAGGCTTAAACACTAATATTCCATGCTTATAATTTATTACATTGGAATCGTAATTGTAGGTTTGATGAATTGAATCGTGATTACGATTCCAATGTAATAAATTATAACCATGGAACATTAGTTTTTCAGCCTTTTATATATATATATATATATTATATTATCAACAAAAACAGACTATCATTATTATTTTGTCCGTGTATTGTTTAATATATTGTAATGTAATTTTCATCTTTGATAATGGCTATGTATGCCGAAAGCTTAAATAGGAGTAAAATTATGTATCAATATTGTGATTTTCTTTCTTCGTTTAATGATAATGTTATTAAGCTTATCAGACGATATGAAAAGAATTTACATAAAATAAATAGACAACACTTGTCTATATTATTTAATGAAACATGCATCAATGAAAAAATGCTACCTAAATACACACATATATATATATATATATATATATATATATATATATATATATATATATGCATATCTATATAGGTTGGTTCTGTACAAATTATCGTCTAAATTACTTAAAAATAAAATATAACGCTGACATCTCGTTTTAACAGACATATTTATCAAAACTGCACAAAATCATCTTGGAATACTAAAGAGTAAAGTTATTCAATAAAATCACCATTTTCTTCTATCACGGCCTCCAGATAACTTCGGAAATAACTGAAACTCTTGTTTAAGTTAGCGAATGCTGCCATAATCTTCACACACTTCTATTATACATACATACATACATATATATTGTTACGTTAGCCCAATAATTGTACCCTCACCTCAGATTTTATAAGTATACTTTTAGTACATTGTGTATTTGCGAGGAGACATAAGAATATTAATAACTCCTTTATATCTTTGAACATGCAGATTGTGGAATATATATATATATATTTTTGTACCCGGTTGATTTAGGGCCAGTTCTTGAAAGAGGGCCCCCCCCCATTTCCTGTCTGGTCTCTGATCGCAGTCCAGACGAATGCTGTTTGTCTAATAAGTGCTGATGACCTTAGCTGTGTTCCGTGGATAACGCGTACTCACTTGCGTGGTCCAACACGTGATTTAACTCCTCACAGTTTCTTTTCGCGCCTGTTGGGGCAAAAACAACTTCACTTAGTTTTTTTTTTTTTTTTTTTTTTTGCCGTCGGAGGAAGCGGACGTCACCAGAATTAGTCTTAGCTGTTTGCCGTTGGAAGAAGCGGATGTCACCAAAACCAGATTTTGCTGTTTGCTGTCAGAGGATTCAGACGCCACCAAAGACCGAATGAACGACAAGAGAATCTTGTACAGTATCCTCAACTCAAGTCGGCTCTATTCCTGTGATTTATCTGCATGTAACTCTCGCCATCAATAAGGATTGAACGGCGTCAACCAAAACTTATAGGACATTGGCAATTCCATCCTTTACTTTCGGAGAGGTGTATGAACCTCTTTTCTATCGAACTGTACCCCTGATAATAACCGATCGACGTCGATCCTGACCTTGTATAAGTTTTTGCCTGTTTACATATATTCTATAATCTGCTGTCTCTATTTTCGTATATATTTCGTCGCATTGATATATGTTTCACTGATAAAGTATTTCCCCATCCCTTGTATTATTTAGTTTTCTTTTCCTTAATTTCATACCTTGTATATTTCATAAATAAAGTATTTGTATTGTATATTCCCGTATCGTCTTCTGTCTGCATATTGTTCGTTTTCTTACTGCGTTCACCGACGTTCGGAATTGGAGAATTCCCCTCCCATCGTTCTTTTCTTTAATTTTACATTGAACCCTGGGATACTCTTTTTTATTTTCTCGTTGCGTCCCGGCTATCGTAGTCTCAACGAAACACGGGCGTAACAATATATATATATATATATATATATATATATATATATATATATATATATATATATATATATGTGTGTGTGTGTGTGTGTGTGTGTGTGTATTTATTAGATAATAATGGTTTTACTGATATGAGTCTTACTTATTAACCTATAGCTTGAGAAGTAAATTCATACTTTTTCCCAAGGGTATTTAAATGTAAGTGAATATATCGAACCTAATTGGAATCGGAACTCGTCTCTCCGATTAAAAATTCTCAGCCATTATACATTACACCACCTGCAGATCCATTATACCACCGGCACATACAAGTAGTCGCCCATATAGGGACTGACCAGGCTTGACTTCATTGATCGTACTCGAAACGGGGGTTCTAAAGTGATGTGGCCGTAAGCCTCCATGTTTTTTTGGGTTTTTTTTAAATCGTAGTAAGTGGAAGCTGGCAAATGTGAGTGTATCATATTTCTAGTGTCGTGATTCGGTGATGTCAATGCATGTGGTGATTGTTGGTTAGATGTACGTTGTTTGTGTTAGGATAGATTTTATAACAAAGGATAAATCACGGTGTTTATACCAGTTTCCTCCCCGTAAAAGTAACAGATTCCCTAATACTTATATTAACTTATATATACTTATATTAACTCAATCCGAGTTTTACATTCGGCGGGTGTTAATACCGTGCAACCTCATACAATATGTTCAATTGTTCCTGGATATTTATCACAGAATTTGGCTTTCTGTTTACCACAATTTTTCAGTATGCCCGCTTGGTAATTTCTAGTTAGGAAGCACTGATCCTGTGCAGCAAGAATAAAACAATCGCTTTCAGCTTTTAATCTTTCACTCCATAACCAGTGAAGAGTATTATCATTATTATTATTATTTATGTTTTGCCTGATATTTAGTACCGTCTCTTAACGGGTGTTTTCTCGAAACCTAATGTAAGGCCAGGTGGTAAATATCCATGAGATCACCTGGTTGCGACCGCTTGCTCTCACACTGTCCACTGACCTGAGATGGAACAATTTTACATTGAACCAATAGCTTCATCTACCGCAAAGAAAGATGGTTCTCTATGTCGCGTCAGAAAGTTTTTTTCTCGCCTGAGTCCATCCCTCAAATCTATAAATCAACTATTCGACCTTGCATGGAATATTGCTCTCATATATGGTATGGATCCCCCGCTGTTCGTCTTAGGGTCCTCAACAAAATTACAGAGACGGATATGAAATATGGTTGTCCCTGATCTGGCATCTCGTTTACAGTCGCTCTTGCACAGATGTGCTGTCGTTTCCCTCTGTCTTTTCTACAAATACTTTCACGGTAACTACTCCGACGAGCTATTTTCACTGGTTCCAAAACTGCATGAATTTAAACGTGCTACTAGGTTGGCATCTCAATCCCACCCTTTCTCTGAAGAAACGGTTAAATATAGCCATCTTTTCTACTCTTCATGTCTCGCACTTCCCGTCAGTGGAACTCCCTTCCTCTTACTTGCTTCCCTGATAACTATAATCTCTAACTATTCAAATGCAATGTCAGTTGACATATCCAGTTGCCTTGATCTATTCCCCGTCCTTCTCTTCATCCTTACCTCTTTCACGCCTCTTAACACTTGATCACACTCTCTGTGACCTCTTGCGTGCTAGCGGCACTCACGCCATGCTTAGGGTGAAAAGGTAAAAGAAAAACAAGCACTTCTTTTGTATATTCTGATGTTAAATTATAACATGTACAATTTTTATACAGGGGTGCGACAGAAATAATTTCCACATTCTAAGCTGTCATCTGTGTGATGCTAGTGGACTTAGGCAAGTGGCAATGGCGTCTTCACCTAGCTAATGTCTTATGATATTTTCTCTTCAGATATCATCAGTTACAATCATGGATTGGACAGATGTACACTATGCGTTTGTTGTTGAAACGTGTTTTAAGATGGGTGAATCTGTGTTTTCATCACAAAGAGCTTTTTCTTGCTCATTTCATGTTACGTCGAAATGATACTGGATAAAAATCGATACTGTTATGGATTTGAAATATCAGGGCTTTCATGTTGCGCGCTTAAAAGAAAGCCACCTGGTACACTTCGAAGCGCTCGAACGTCCGAACGTTGGAAAACTTTAAATGCCGTCTACATCAGCATATAACGAATAGAGGCTAACATTTAGAGGATGTCATTCGTGAAACCAGATAAATGAAAACTATAGCCTTTGCTTAAACAAAAGTGAAATATTTTTTTTTCAGTTTAGTGTAGAAATGATTGTTGAATTTATTTATTTCAACAGTAAAACCATGACGCCAAATTGGCAGTCGAGTAACCGCTTAAATTCTTGTCATCTGAGCATAGTGCCATGAAAATATTTGTAGAAAAGAGTTATATACGATACCTATGAACACTAATGGGTATGTCTCAATCCTCATAAATGCGTTGGATCTGTTGTAAGTGGGGGTAATATGCTGTCTAAGTAGTCCACCACTAGCAGTGGTTTACCTACTACACACCGCTAGCGAGTATTGTATTTTGCTGATGTTATAATGGTTACCATTTCATTTCCAATCTCCCTTTTGGTTATTCCTCATTCAGTAACCATCCCTTAAGTTATAACCAAAAGTCAAGGGAAGCCACATTACGTCGGTGAGAAATTGACTGAAGTCGAGATACCTGGTCAAAATCCATATACATTAGAGATCCTACTTTGGATTTTCTCAAGAATTTCCAGATGTACAGCAGGGGCACCAAACCAAATATTATAAAAGTATACAAAGCACGGTCGAATGGTAGATTTGTAAATATGCATGATGGATTCTGACGAGAAAGATTTTCTGGCTCGACAAAATGAACCAATCTTCCTTGCTGTAGACGAATCAATAGACTCGATATAGTCATTCAACTTCAAGTCAGTGAAAAACCTGAGACCAAGAAGGCGTAGAGTGTTACTCATCAGGAATTTAGCAGTTTTGATTTGGTGGCGTTAACATTTAAAAGCTACTTCTTGCAGCAATTCACCACTAATTGTTTTAATAAGCCGATTAATAAGATTTGAAGAATAAAACGCCATCAAAATGATAGCAATATTGTCAATAAAATTTATATTTATTATATATTAACCCTTTGAATCACGAAGAGATAGAATTTAATGTCGGAATTTTCGAACACGCCTGTGTTCTTTTTTAATGATGTGTGGAATAAACAAAGTGGGACTTACTCTTCCGAGTAATGTTGTTGGTTGGAGGTTTCACTCTGGAAATTATACTCTCTGAGTAAACTCTGTTTAATCCCACCATATTTGACTTTATTTTGAAATAATTTTCAACTCCGATCTGCGTCTTTCTTTTCGGCTGTTGAATGAAGACGCTAAAAGCCCGTATCTAAATATACATGTTATCCCTCGCCTATCCTAAACGCAATATTCAGGTGCTGGGTAGAGACTGACCGTTACATAATTCAAATTTTAACAAAAATATCTAGTTAACGCAATGCTGGCAGAATCCATATATTATACGGGGATAAGATATTTTTTATTTAAAAATATATATTGAATCTAAGATAGACGGGATTTTTATTTTAGATTTAAAAGAAATTGTGGTTAATGATGTTTATTAAAAATATTCTATTAAAATAGAAGGACTTAAACCTATATAAAAATGTTGTTTTTATTTAAACTTGGTATATTATTTTATTTTATATTAAACATAAAAGGGATTACTAGGGTCTTTTTTTATTATTTTAAGATTTAAGAAAATTATCTAAAAATAAATGGACCTAGAGACCGTAAAAAAATAATAATAATATAGAAAAAGTGAAAGGTCATAATTTACAGCCAAAATTAATCTGCATCAAAATATTTTAGCAGATATTTATTTTTGTGCCGACATGTGACTGTCAATTCATTTCCCTTCTTTAATAAGTTAGGGTTATTTAAGTCTTTTAAATTTTTCCACAAGTCATAAATTACATCTATCACCTTTCCCATTGTAAGATTTGGTTTTTGCATCAATAAGCTACGTAATAATGGATGTATTACCACCATACTTTAATTACCAGAAATCTTTGGTCAGACCAGTGCTGTTCGGGTATCTCACGTTGTCTGAAGTCATTTGATGATGACAGAAACGAATTTTCCAAGGATTTGCAGTCTGATATCTCATATATATATATATATATATATATATATATATATATATATATATATATACTGTGTGTATTTAGGCAGCATCTTTTCATTCATACACGTTTCATTAAATAATTTAGACAAGTGTTGTCTATTTATTTTATGAAAATTTTTTCGTAACGTCTGATAAGTTTAATAACATTATCGTTGAACGTTACATAAGCCATTATCAAAGATGTCAATTACAACATATTAAGCAATATACGGACAAGACAGTGATGATCTATGTAAATAATGACAGACTATCTAGCTTAGATTGTATTAAAAACATATGGATCAATATTGTGAATTTCTTTCTTCGTTCAACGATAATGTGATTAAACTTATCAGACGTTACGAAAAAAATTTACATAAAATAAATAGACAAAACTTGTCTATATTATTTAATGAAACGTGTAAGAATATATATATATATATATATATATATATATATATATAGTATAGCGTTTAGATGTTACTGTTTTAAGTAATAGTGTAACGTACTATCAAACAATCAACTTTATATATTTGATTATTGAAATCTTCTAAGTACAATAATTCTGTCATATTTTCACAGATATATCCGTGTGTATGTGATATCAATAAAGACTGATACCTTTATATGGGAGACATTGTAGGTGTTTACTTTGGCATGAAAGGCCAGTTATGGTGGCTGAAATAAATTCTTTTGTGTCGTCTGCCTTGCGTAGTTCGGCAAAATCATTTTACTCCAGGTTATCTGTCATTCTTTATTTTTTTCTTCTTATTATTATCCAAAGAATGTCATCCGCGTAATTAATTAGCTAAACATTACCATGTCTTTAAACAATAGAATACACAAAACGTTATTATGATCACTACTGTTTATAATAATGTCCGCCTATTCTGCGCTAAACAATCTAATTAATATTCAGCTTATGCAAAGAGAACATTTGTGTCCAGCGCAAAACAACAAGGATAAAAAAGGTGAGGAAAAATATCCCGGATGTAATAGCGAAAAAAGAAGAAAAAAAAAACAGGAAACGAACGAAAACTAACGTTACTGCCTTAAAGGCCTGGTGCATCTGCTGTCTCGGGGAACGGAGTCTTGGGAAGCGTTGAGTGTAATGGCAGGAGACCTGAATGAAGATCAAACAACGGCGTTTTTGCTCTTTTCTTTTAAATAACAATCATTTGAAATTAGTGACTCTGAAAATAAAAGGCTGGGCTGTTTGTTTTCGAAAACGCATAAAAGAAAATAAATGCTTTCTTTTAATAGCTGAAATGACCCGCCATTTTGCCTGGCATAAACTTGTCTGCGTAGACACCGTCATTTTGAAATGTAATCAATCTTAATGGGACTTCTAAGATCGGCATTGTCAATGGCTCCACCCTGTAATCGCTATCCTTAATGGGAAAAATACTCTAAGAAGTAAATCTGACAAAAATATCAATTCTATCGTTGTTGTTGAATTCGAAACGTTGTTGCAGTACATCCAAATCACGTTAATATATATATATATATATATATATATATATATATATATATAACAATGGAAAACGTTGTCATATAATTTCCCCAACATTGTTCTTGATATCTAAGTATATATTGTTATCTCATTATATATATATATATATATATATATATATATATATATATATATATATATATATATGTAAAAGAGAGAAAAAAGCCATAAAAGTTTTGTATTATAATGTGTATTTTTCTATACTTTATTCTATATATTTTGCTACACGAGTTTCTTTTGTTGAACCTTTTAAACATTGTCTTTTGTATGTAGTAGTAGTCATCTGAATCCATTTTGGACTGATCGAAAAATTTTCCTTTCCTTGAGGGGGTAATATAACTGTTTCGTCAGTGAAAAAGAAAGATAGGGCGATATCTTTGTTCTTATATTTTTATGTACCCGTGTATTTTTTTCAGTCCGTTCTCTATTCTTATGTATTATATATATATATATATATATATATATATATATATATATATATATATATATATATATTCTTTATCCATGCATAATAGATATACACTTTGTATTGTGTGTTGGGTTCGTGTGTATGTTTGTGTGTGTATGTGCGGTCCGTCTATTGTATTGTCTTTGTTTTTGTCAACTAATGTGTTTGCCACTATGTCTATATAGAGTGTGTTTATGTGCGTGGGGTTATGATTTGTTTACTGCTAGTTTAAATTTGTCTATGAAGTTTTTTTCTTGTGTTAAGAGTAATCGTCTGTTTGATATATTAGCCTAATCTTAAAGTTACCCTTGTTGAATTACTCTGTATGCTGTGATACAATGTGTTTTCCGTTGTCTGGTAATTTAATGTTGCTCTTCTATAAGGAGACTGTTGTTTAGTGCCTGAGTGATATCTTTATAAGATTTGTTGTCTTTAGTGCCCACGAGTGCATAAATTACATTTGTGGAGTTACAGTTTATGTTTTTCATTATTGTGAATGTTGTTGTGGGATTTTCTCAAGCGCAGAAGTTTCCTTCTATAATTATATCATAAATCCCACATCTTTTCATGTTGTATAATGACCCCTTTGTTTTGTGTGCTGACTAAATCTGGATGAGGTTAATATGTATTTTAGGTTTTTTGATTGGCGTTTGTTTTTAATTATTTTGTTTGTTTTCAGTATATCTTTTATTTTATCATTGTCGTTAAGTCTAGGTTCCTTGTTATTTCTGTAAATAGTTCTGGATTGTTCGAATCTGTTCGTTGTTACGATTCTTTGAGCTTCGCAGTTGGTATAAAGCTATTTTTTCTGCTAGTCCCAAGTTTTTGTTTATTAGTAGTGTGGGGTATCCTCGTATTTTGAGTGTTTTACCTAATTCTTCTAGGCGAGTTTTTAGGAGGTGTTTGTCGGCCACTATAGCGTGCTAGGGAATAAGGGGTAGGTTTTAGTCAGCAACTTGTCTGATGGCTCTTGAAATAAAAATATTGTTGGGTGTCTTTAGGTTTGTGGTAGATATCTGTGATGATATGGTAATTTCTATTCCTTATGAGTATATCTAAGAATGGTAGTTCGTTAAAATTATAATCTTGGGTGAATTTAATCTCTGTTGTACGTTTTGGAGTAAACTGTGTACTTCGTTTAATATTGCCCCATGGGGATTGCCAGAAGATGAACAATAATCTAAGTATCTCTTCCAAAATTTAGTAAAGTGTTTTTTCTTTTTTTATATTTTTCCAATATATTTGCTTTCATAAATATTTTCCTCTGGGTAAGCTAAGGTTATGGTGGCATATGTTGGTGCCATTTCCGTCCCCATCTTGGTACCTATAGTTTGGATACAGATTTAGATATCAAATTTAAAATTGTTGTTGTTCAGGATTAGGTCTAAACTATCTATAATGAATTCCTTGGTGAATCTCGGGTGTAGTCTTTCTGGATGTTTTTCAATCCACAATGAGATTGCCTATTTACCTAATTCGTGGGGTATCATCTTATATAGGCTAGTAATGTCAAATATTGCCATCAGTGTTCCTGAATCTACTTTTTGTGTTATGGATCTTAGGAGGTAGATATTGTCTCTGATGTAACTCTTCATCTGTTTAGTAATTGACTGTAGTATGGTGTCTATTAGGATACGGGTCTGCTATTTGGAGAGGCTAGCGGTTTAAACGTAATGGCACTGGGGTTTGGGATGTTAATACATTCAGATGTTTATCTGGATAGTTGCTTTTATTTCAATCGATTTGTGAATTTTCGGTAGTCCGTGAGAATTGCGCCTTTTGGGGTGAATTTTATTAGGAAATCCTTACCTTTTTTCTTAATATTTTGTTCTGTGTTGTGCAGAGTTTTGTAATTTTTTATATATATTTTTTCTATGTTAGTGTCGATTAATTTATAGTTGTTTTTATCACCCTAGTACCTATAAAATTTTGGTTTTATCGCATATCTTCTCCACGATGACTATAGCGCTGCCTTTGTTTGCTTCCTTTCTAATTACGTTGTTATTTCGTTGGATGTTCTCTAACGCTAGTCTTTGTCTGTATGTGAGATTACTAAACGATTTGTATTTTAGTTGCAGTTTGTAATCTAAGTTTGCGTTTAAATTCTCTAGGTTTTTCTTTTAGGTCTGTTATATTGCTTTTCGGAGCAGGGCAAAATTTGAGGCCAAATTTTATAGTTTAATTTCGTCCTTTGTAAGTGCATATATGCAGATAGGTTTATTATTTTAGATTTTGTGTCATCTAAACTGGTCTTCTTGTTCGGACTGGGATCTATAAAAAATGATTATTGTTTATTTCCACACATTCAGAGTTTTCTAAGTGATAACCTATCTCTACATGTTTGGGTTTTTCTAGAGAATGAGAACTTCTCTTTCTACGCGAATGACGTCCTTCAAATCGTCCAATATACGGGCTTGTGCTCATAACGACAAATCTGTTGATTCGTCATGCCACTGAGATGAAAATGAGCATCATCACTCATTGACAAAACAGAGGTTGTCATTTCTCTCAAAAATTCCTTCCAACTGACGTTCAAAGTTATGCCGTTGTGGACAGCCTCTAGGTCTCAACTGTTGACAAATAACCAACTTCTAGGTGTGGGAATCCAATTCTTCATGCAAAATACGCCTTACCGAACGATTATCGATGCCAAGTTCAGTAGCACGCCTCCGAGCAGAGCGATTCGAACTGCGTGGCAAAGCTTATCTGACACGGTCCATATTTTCTGAGATACCTACTGTTCTTGGGGTCCCCCACAGGATCTGCTGTTCATCAGCGTAACTCGTGTATAAAGTACGTGATTCCAACGTATGTTTTTGTTACGAATAGGAATTTCGGTGAATCGGCGACGAAAGTCATCCTGAACATTATTATCATTCGTTATTCTTCACGAAACTGTCGTGGGTGAACACGCGGTGCTCTATCGTCCACAGCGCCATGGCTTTAACAGAAAAGAAATAATACTAAGCCACAACGGACCAAATGGTACCTGTCGGAAATATGTCCCTCTCCCTGAAGTTGATTAATAGCCACTTCTCAAACCTGCCTCACCATGTATATGAACTGAGCAGTTTGTTGTACGTTAAATTAAATAAAATTACTTATAGTAAAATCACAGTAGTAACACCTAAAATGGGGAAGCTGTGACCCTATACGCAACAGCGGAAGCTACAGGAAATACATCCATATTCATCCTCAAGCGAAATTTGGAGTAATTTTTGAAATGGAAGTAATGTCTTTAATTTAATTGCAAAATTAAATTCGTGGCTTTTAGCTTCCATTTTTGAAACATGGTTAGAACTGTGTAGCGGAAAAAAAACATATTTTAAATCAATTAATTTATAATATATATATATATATATATATATATATATATATATATATAGATATATATATAGATAGATAGATAGATAGATAGATAGATAGATAACTAGACTCGTTTCGAAAACTCTCGAATTTTGATTTGCTAATCAAATCAATCTCGAGGGAAAAAAGGTTTTAAAAAAGAAAGAGCTACAAACATGGACTTCTGCCGACAAAAAATCGCACAGATGCAGGTCTGAAGCCCAAAGAAAAAACCCGATACGAGTAACAACTAACTAACAAAAGAGCTCAATACAACCGTAGAGCAGACCTAGATACACCTAGTGAGCCAGACAAACCTACCTAGGTTTCACCTAAACGGATCGTCAGGAAAGTTTAGCCAAAAGCCAAACTTTCCCTGACGATCCGTTTAGGTGAAACCTAGGTAGGTTTGTCTGGCTCACTAATATATATATATATATATATATATATATATATATATATATATATATATATTGAGTCAACATCATCATTTGATAAGACACCGGAGGTGCTAAACAAAATGGCTATTTTTGTAGTGATTTTATAACATATTTATGTTATAATTTTTAAATAAATATATATATATATATATATATATATATATATATATATATATATAATATATATTACTAATAATCTTATAAATATATGCAGCTATACTCATTCGGCAAAACCTTACGTGTTTTCGCTTGTAAATGAACAAACCTATATATATATATATATATATATATATATATATATATATATATATCAAGTTTATATTAACAAAACAGAAATTTTATTATTTTTAGGTCTAATATGCTTAGTGGATAATGGATAGCAGATCGGATTGAGGAATCCGTGGGCCGAGTTCGAATTCCAGTCGAATACGTTACATTCACTTACAAGTATGACTCCATCTCTTCTCGTCCCCTCCCCGAACACTATGGGTAAATAGCAGAACAGGCTGGATCCTATAACCTTGGGTTGCAACTGGTCTGGGAGTAGTACAACTCTGTATTAAAAACTTCCAACTATGGCTAAAATAGTAGGGCATACTAGCCTCTTCGACTAAGGAAAGGATCGTGGTGTTTACAATGACACTAAGTCGTTTGATGCTGGGGGTGGGCGAGCCAATCGAGTAAAAAAAATGTGACCAGAACTAAGAACACACCCTGTGATAAATATACGATCAGGCTACTTCAATTTATCAAATGTTCATGAGAGACTGGTGTTGGAAAAATGAAGCAGAAAAATGTAATGAAAACTGAACTAAAATGTAATTTTAAAATAAAAGCGTGCATTTAAGAAAAAAAAATCAAGTCTTCGTCTACAGGGTGCGATGGGTAAATTGTCGCCATTTTATTTTATTATTTTTAATTTCGTGCATGCGCGTTGTTTATTTGTTTCTTTTTTTTTCGACTGCGCAGTATAGATTGGTCAGTTAGTCAACGTCTGTGAGGAAAGAAGTATCATGGCGCAATTCACTCAAGCCAGAAATTTGAAAATGGCAATACCGTACTGCTTGACATTCTCGCCGGAAGCTCCAATACGGACATTTCAGAGTGTTTGGGTGTCAATCTGAAAACAGTGCACAGGATTCAGAAAGAGTTGGATGAGGCTAATGGTGATTACGAATATACGGCAGTTCGGAAAACACACTGATCGTTCTGATAAGAAAAGAACTTCTGAATTTGTTGGCATGGGCGTCAGACTCATCAACGAGGCCTACATCAAGTACCTTGAGGAAGTAATGCTGCGCTGGGTCAAGAGAGTGGCTGCTGGAATGTCCTATGTCAGTTTCTGCGAGCATATCACCTCTTACATCTGGCCACCCTCCAGTTTGCAACCCGCTTTTTATTATGTGAGGGACACAATTGAACTAAAAAAAGCAACAAAACTACTTGTAACACCAAAGATAAACTTAAGGCAAGGATTGTGGCAACATTCACCAACTTAAACAAGGAGACTGTCCAGAAGAGTTGCAGGAGATTCCCAGGTCGTCTGGTTGTGTGGTTGAAGCCAATGGGGATTTTATTGAATAGATTTACTTTTTAGTATTTCAAGATATTTTTGTGTAATTTTTATAAATATATTTGTTTAAAATGTGATGTCCGTGTTATTTTCATTTTTATGTAAATTAAAACAATTTATTCATCGCACTCTGTACTTAACGTAAATCACGTTCTGTCGCGATAATGAAGATTTCCTTGAAACAAAATCTTTTTTTTTTCTGATTACACTTGATAAGCGAAGCACGTCATGGTAAACTTTTGTTCAATGTCTTGTCAGACAATAACGCTAATAAGATGCAAGGTTTTACTGAGTTTTGGAGAATTTTAAAAAAATATTCAAGAAAGAGTACAAGAAAATAACTAGAATTAAGAAAACGGAATATAAAGATCAAATCTGAATGGGAAGCAATAAGGCGTAAGAGAATTCCACAGGCAAGAAGTGTGAAGGAAGAAACTGTTAGCATAGAACTTACAGTTACATCTAGCCATTTCAACTGTAAAATAATAATGAGAAATCGGAAATTTCGAATTTCAGAAGAATTTTTTTACCTCCATCTACGTCCAAATATCACTGGGAAAGGTATGAGTCCATCTCTTCTCTCTATGTTTGAAATAGTAGGACAGACTTGTTCTACCAGCCTACCGCAGAAAATAAAGGGAGATTACTGTGGATATTCTCCTACCAAGTCAATCATTAATCGAAAAGCGATATGATCACCCAAACGCGTGACACGTAAGAATGGAATATAATATACATTGAGCTAACTTAGCCATTTCAGAAAGAAATAGCAAAAAAAAAAAAAAATCAGACTAGAAAAGTCGTCGTTAAATATTAATCCATGAGAAACTTTCGCTGACTGATACGATGGAGAATAATCTGGCAGTGATGGGACTTCTTTTTATTTTGAAAAAAAAAGAAAAAGATGTGCGTTCTTTATGTCTTCAGATAGCGTATTTTAATCGACCTCGCTCGAAAGATTTATAAGCTGAGTTTGGAGCCTATGGTTTGTGCTTGACGGCGTGTGTTTTTACTACCGTCATGTCTTGTGTTGTGATAAGACAGAATGCATTCCAAATAGAATCCAAACTGACCGATGTGAATGATCACGGAATGCCTCAAGGGACTGTCTATTGCCCATTGATTGTTCGGCCAAGCAGCGTGAATGTGTATTTCGAAAGGAATCGATTGCACAGGAAACAGCTTTTGAAAGAGGCATGAGGCTTTTTATTGGAGCGCCCTTCCTTCACCTACAGACATCTGTCCAGCTATTGTACATATGAAGAAGCCATTCTGCCAGCGATTTTCAAAATGGCGCTGGACAATATGACAGAACAAGGCGATAACTAAAGGTAGAAATTTGGAAGGTAAAGAAATGCTCGTAGATCGGTAGGGAGAGCAAGAGGAATAGCAAGAGGGAAAAAGCACAGGGAGGAGAAGATGAGTACAAGTTTACAATAGGGAGACAATGAAAGTGGAGGCGTGAGATACGAAGCAGGATATTAAGAAAGGCAAAATGAAGAAGGAAGACGGTGGAAGAAGAAGAAAAGAGGAGGAGGAATAGAAAAAGAAGAAAAAGTGGATGGAAAAATAGAACATAAAGAAGAAGAAGAAGAAGAAGAAGAAGAAGAAGAAGAAGAAATAATGATGGTGACGACGCTGATGATGACAAGTGTGGACATAAATATAATGTAGAAGAAAAAATAGATGAAAAAGATGAAAATATAAAAAAGGAAAAGGAAATAGAAAGGTATAATAATTATTATTCTTACAAGGAGAAGCAGAAAAAAGAAATCGAAGAGTTTGAATAATAGGATGATGATGATGATGGTGGTGGTGGTGATGATGATGATGAAGCAGAAAAATTAGAAGAAAAATGTAAAAGAAAAAGCAGGTGGTACTAAACTGACGGCTAAGAAAAAAGACGAATATAATGAAGAAAAAAGTAAACACGTTAACAGCAGAAGAAGAAGAAGAAGAAGAAGAAGAAGAAGAAGAAGAAGAAGAAGAAGAAGAAATTAAAGAGTTCGAATAATAATAAGATGATGATCGTGATGACGATGATGATGATAAAGAAAAATTACAAGAAAAATGTAAAAGAAAAAGCAGAAGGTACTGAAATTGGCGGCTAAGAAAAAAGACGAAAAAAAAAAACGAAGGAAAAAGTAAACAAGTTAGCAGCAGCAATACTAGAAAAAAAGAAGAAGAAGCTTGTAAAATCATTAAATATAATTTTAGAAAGAAGTAAGAAGCGGAAGAAGAGAAAAATTGATAAATAATCTAGTGAAAGAAAACCAAGCCGATATTAAAAAAAAAAAAGAAGAAAGAAATGAAAATAAAAAAAGAAAGAAAGAAAGAAATGAAAATAAGAAAAAAGAATAAATAAAGCTGTGAAGAAAAATTTGAGTCGAAAAGGAAGTAGACAATGAGAGATGAATTTAATAAAAAAAGAAAGTAAAGACAAAAACAGAAGAGAAAGAAGAATGAACACGTAAGGAAAAGAGAGAGAGAGAGAGAGAACAGGAACTAAAAACAGTGGCAAAGCAAAGAGAATGAAAAGTAAAGAAAAAAAAACAGAAAACTTACTCGAAAAAAAAGAAGAAAAGCGGAAAAAACAAAAAGGTAAGTAATAAAGAAAAGTGGAGAGAAAGAAATAAAAAAAAGGACGAAAAAGAAAAAGAAACAGAAAAGAAACAAAACGGAATCAAGATTTACAAAGTCGATAAAGAAACAGACTCTACACGTAAAAACAGCGAATGTGACACGATGGAGAGACGTTTATTCTTTTCATCCCGTTGGCAATTGATCAGTGTGTCGCTGACGAGAGAACGAAATACAAAACAAAAAGCGAGCAGTCTCCCCTCAATAATGATAGTCGTTTGACCAGAAGAATTTCCGATCTGTCCCTGTTTGGATTTCACACCTTTTGCTCGACCAGTTTTAAACCTGAGGCGAAATGGGCGTTTTGACTGACTTTCATACAAAGCCGAGACACACTTGGTTGTAAAATACGGGATCGAGGTGGGAGCCATTGTTCGCACTTGTACAAACACCGGACACAATTCAAGCCAAATGATCCGTACTTCTATCATACAATCGTTGCGCGATTAACAATGGCAGGTTTTGCGTTTTTATTGATAAAGACGCGACAGGTCTGAATGATACACTTGTGACAGTTGCGCGATTTTAAATCAGTTATTCAATTCGTATTTACATGGATATTGGTTTTCAAGTCTATCCAAGCCACTCCAGGGACAAACGCACTCCACACACACACACACACACACACACACACACACACACACACACACACACACACACACACACACACGGACGCATACATATGTAAATCTGTTTGGAAATAGATATTGCAAAGATATGAGTGAAAAGACAGACACACATAGATAGATAGATAGATAGATAGATAGATAGATAGATAGATAGATAGATAGATAGATAGATTAAATTTTTTTTTAAAACCGCACATCACTTTGGCAATTGTTTGGCAAACGAATTTTGACATTATGTTACACATTCAGAGTAAGATAGATAGATAGATAGATAGATAGATAGATAGATAGATAGATAGATAGATAGATAGATAGATAGATTAGAATGTTATAAAACAACATGCTTCTTTGGTAATTGTTTGGCAAACAGATTTTGACATTATGTTACAATTCGGAGTAAAATAGATAGATTTGAAGATAGATAGATAGATAGATAGATAGATACAAAGAGAGGATAGATACAAAGAGAGGATAGATAGATAGATAGATAGATAGATAGATAGATAGATAGATAGATAGATAGATAGATACAAAGAGAGGATAGATAGATACAAAGATAGATAGATAGATAGATAGATAGATAGATAGATAGATAGATAAGAACCGCGTGCCTCTGTTAATTGCATGATTATCGACACGCATTTTTATAACCTGAAAATAATTTTTTTTTAAATGTAAACATAACAGCAATTTTTATTAACAGATATACAAAAATGCCTGATAATTATGCACCAACCCAATACATTCCTTAGTTGCACCGGTTCAGTCATTCATCGTTAAGATCCGTCATGCCACGTCCATTGGAACGAATCATCCCTTCTTATTCCTTCAGGAAGATAGAACTTATGCTCGGATAAATTATCCCCAGAAACGGCTACTTTGTGGAACATACTCCAGGGAAGATGCTTCTACGATCACTGCAGTTGTAATATCTTCAAGTTTTAATCCCATTCAGTAATACACTACATTAAGTGGCTCTTGGGTCTTGTTTTGGATGGAAGTAAAATGAAAAATAATGTAGATAATACGGGAAGGCGTGGACCAAAACTGGCTTCATTCGTACTTAGCCACACTCATTCATGAAGAGATATCTACAAATATTTAATTATATATGAAGGATATTCTGTTTCTTCAATTCATTATAAATATTTCTGCAGAAACTCACGTTGAATCAATGGTTCCCTGGTCTTACATAGATGGGTGACCGCTTGGAAATAACAGGTGCTGTAAGTTTGGATGTGCGGGTGGTGTAATGGATAATGGCTCAGAGTTAATTCTCCAACTACAATCGATCAATACTTCTGCTTCAAACTACAATTTATTGTCGCCTTTTACTAGATGATAGAATAACATTTCTTTGGGATTTTGCCGTTAATCACAATCACAATCCGGTAACTCATTAGGACCGTAGTGACACTCTGTGTACTGCAGCCGTGGTAGAAGTCGTATTTCCTGGCTAAGATTGACGGACAGTGCCCAACCCTCTCTAGGCTGGTATGATTCAGAATTTTTCCTTCTTCTAGACTCGTCACCAACCAAGGATACAGTGCCTAGTTGGTCCTACTATTTATCCATAGATGGGGGGAGAAGAGATGATTTCGTACGGTTAGCAAGTGAATGTAATGAACTCAACTGGGATTCGAACTCGGCTCTCAGATATTTCAATCCGAGCCGCTACCAATTATTCCTCCATACCTCCCGGTCATTAATTCTGAAACACAAAAAAGATAATAGACTATGCATATTAACTAAATAAAAAAGGAACAAAAAATGTCTTTCCGTATGGCAGTGTCACCAGATTAAAAAATTAACTGTTAAATCATATGAAAATATAAGTACATATAATGATCTTTAAAATGAAATTGAAATTATGATAATGTTGTAACCTAGGAAGGGTTACTGAATGAAGAATAACGAAAACGGGGGTTGGAAATAAAATGGTAATCTTTTTAACATCAACAAAATAAAATACTCGCCAGCTGCGTGAAATAGGTAAACCACTTTTGGTGGTGGGCACTTTAGACATTATATTACCCCGACTTACATTAGTGTCCAACGCATTTATGAGGATTTGGACATACCCATTGGTGTTCATAGGTACGGTATATAATAGATAATTTAAAACTACTGATATAGCTACAATAATTGGCGTTGTTCTGGGTACAGTAGATAAGTTAAAGACAATAAATTTAACAAAATCGCTGGTAGACTATGTTTACAAGAGATCTAAAATTTTCTGGTGTGAAGCTGCTTCTCCACTGAGGAAATTATAAGCAATATATCGAAATTATAAATTCTATATAAGTTAATTATCATATGACATCAGTATTTGTGCAATAAATTGAATATATTTATTAACACTTTCTTATTGTAGGTCTTGTTTAATGAATCGGTAACAGTGATAAGATAATAATAATAATAATAATAATAATCACTTGCTACTGCATGCGTCATCCCAAAGCTGATGTTGATCGTCTTTATGCGTCCAGATCAGAAGGAGGCAGAGGATTAGTTCAACTAGAACTTTCTTACAAAACTACAATAATCATTCTTCAAGTATACATGGAAAGTACAGAAGTGTGGGCGATGATCTGCGTCAAAGAACAAAAAAAAAGAAACGTTATTTAGTAATAAAGGAAGCCAACAAATTCAAAATGGTATATGAAGTGGGTGAAGAAGTGCAAGTAAACCATAATACTCCTACTGCAGCGGTAAAGAGCCTAGAAAAGAAAGCAAATGCAACAAACCAAATGCAGAAGCGATGGCAAGATACGCCTCTTAATTGTCAGTACTCCGCCCTTACAAAACAAGCTGATGTAGCCAAACCCATCCGTGGCTACCTGGTGCAGTGTTAAAAGCTGAATCTGATGGTTTTATGGCTGCAACACAAGACCAAGCTAGAAGTTACCTAGCACCCATAATGAAAAATTGTTAACCGGAAATGCAGACACGGTAATAAATATCCAAAAACGATTGACCATCTTGTGTCGGGTTGCACTGTATAAACACACACTAAATATAAAAGACGGCATGGCAGAAGAGTCGAATATCGGAACTGGAAATCTGCAATTTTTTCAGGAAGGAAACTGCAAGAAACTGGTATGAACACCACCCGGGTTAGAGACGTAGGACCTATAACAGATTTATGGAACTTTAAAATGCGCACAGACAGAACAATGAAAGCTAATCATTAATAATAGTGTTTTATAATGCACACGGATAGGAAAATCAAAGCTAATCGCCCAGACATAGACCAAAAAAAAAATAGCTTTCCTATTGTCATAACAATTACTTTAGATTGTAACATCTTTAAAAAAAGACAACCAAATCTTGTTTTGACCGGCTTACCTTCTAGATCTTTTTACATTAATGCGGATGTCACTCAGACTTACATTCTTGAATCTACATTGTGCATAATTATCATTAACAATCTTCCTGGTGTCATCATTTCTCAAATGGATACCTCTGCTAATAACACAACTATTTACTCCTGTCTTCATAGTAAGTTCAACATGTTCGATAAGGCCAAATTTGCAACTGATCTAAAAAATGTCCTCCAGTCAATTTGTTAAATTGGGCAACAAATGGTTTGTTAATGGTAACAACTGCAAAACAAAACTGCCCACTTTAAATAACGTCATAGAACTTTTTTTTGAATTCCATCTGTATGGCTGATGCTAGCCTCCAGGAGATTGATTTATAGCGACTTCGCTGGCTAATGGTTTCCGCTGACATGAAGTGGAAAGTTTATAGTGAATCAATCCCTAGGTTTGCTGTTATGAATGTTGGTTCACTATGTTGGGCTTGAAGATTTTCTCGACAGAATCTATCTTATGCTTTTATATGTACCATTCGTGCATGCCGTGAATATTGTTGTCACATTTGATCTAAGGCTTCTGCTATATATTTAGAGATTCTTGATAAAATCCATTATCCAAAGTATCTGCAATGGTATTGCTCTTGACCTGGCATCTCAGCCACTTTCCTAACACAATAACGTAGCTGTTTCTACTGAGCTCAAGTCCACACTGCTCAGGGGAAATTGGCGAGCAATAACAAAACATTACGGCTAATAAGATCTAGTATCTGTCTATATTTCTGAGATGAGGTATTATGTACCCTATTTACATTATTCAGACTATTGTCCTCATCTCTGTCGCCATATCTATTACAACGTTTCGGCCGTTGTATGCTCCGGCCTTCTTCAGGTGGTTGGAATGTCGAACTGAACCCTTTATTTCGCTCACTGGGGTAGACTGTTCTAGTTCCACGTGCCATGTTTGATGGATGTCAGTTATCAGCTATATCTTGTTAATTTCTCAAGGCCACATGGCACAGTGGATAAAGGCGTTGGTTAGATCTAGTGACAGGACCCAAAGAGTGTGAGTTCAATACCCGGTTAAGGCAGTGGAGTATTTGGAGACGGGAATTAACAGAAGATAACTGATAACTGACATCCCTTAAACATGGCATGTGGAACTAGAACAGTCTAAGGGGTTCAGTTCGATATTCCAAGCACCTGAAGAAGGTCGGAGCATACAACGGTCGAAACGTTGTAATAAATATGGCGACAAACATGAGATCCGAATAATGTAAATAGGGTAATAAGATCTAGACGAGATATCTCTAGAATATAGACAGTGAAACCAGAACAGTCTACACCCGTAGAGTAGTTCATTTCAGTATTCACTGAAGGTCACCTATACCAATATATGCCTGATGAAGAGTACAACGTTCAAAACGCAATGATACTAACAACAAAGATGAGGTCAATAGTTCGAATGCAAATAATGTAAATAAACATATCACCTGTTGTAATTTTGGCTAATCATCGTCGCCAAAATATTGTAACACAGGGAAGGTTGGTGAACGTTGGTAATGAACGGTAATACTTGGGAAAGGAAAAACGCATATAAGATTCGCCAGCGGCGCGTAGAAGAAATAGTCAACTGTTAGAAGTGAGTCAAGGGAATTCCACAATGAATCTCCAAATGCAAGATATCTACCAACCGCCTCACGCGAGCAGATGAGGCAGAAGGCCGAATTCACTGTGGGGCATCCGAGCCCGTAGGCTCGACCAAAAATTCCCCGTAGACCCCGTTTAAATCGAGGTTGGGTAGCTGTTTTCCCGAGACGAGAGACTGCCTTTCAACATATACTGATCTTGGGATCCTCTCTGCCCGGAGCCAGAGAGTTTGACCAACACAGCAGGGGACGAATCTCCAACTGCAGAATATCCACTAACCGCCTCACGCGGTCAGATGTAGCACAAGGCCGAATTTAATGTGGGATATGCGAGCCCGTAGGATCGGCTAAAAATTCTTCTTAGACCCCATATAAAACAAGGTCGGGTAGCTGTTACCCAAGACGAGACTCCGTCCTTCAACGTAGACTCGTCTCGGGATCAACACTGCCCGGAGAGTTTTACGAGCACATCTGAAGACGAATCTCCAGCTGCAGACAAACATACAGTATTTACTACTGTATTTATGTGAATTGGGACATATCCATTATCGTCAGCAGGTATGCTACAGCATCTCCTCACCCCATAATTTTGGACAGTAATCAATAAGTGATTAATTCAAACAGTATATCATAAAAGCTGGAAATAACGTTTGTTGTCTGTATCTATTGAAATTTAAATGTACTAATACATCACGATGGCATTTGATCTCAGAAAACTGCAGAACACGTTCTGATATTTTAGAAAAGATTGATCATTTGCTAGAATCGAGCAAATATAGAAACATACATGGCAACAGTCGCTGCTAGAAAATCTCCTTACAGAAGAAAAACAAACTTGAAGCGATAGAGATGTTGATCTATCGAAGTTTACTAAGAAAACGATCGACAGGTAATCGAGAAATCTTTCGGGAAAATAAAGGCCAAACGGATAGGCAGTGGGTTAAAATTTCTGAAGGACATAGTGAAGAGAGAAGTCTGGAGAATGTAACACTCACAAGGCACGCTCAAGGAAAGAGAAAAAGCCAGTAACGCGCTTAAAAGTTTTGTGTGAAGGGATGGTTGAAGATAGATAAATGGGGTGTTAAAATGTAAAATAAATTAATTAGAGTAAAGAAAATTTAGAATTTGTCAAGAACTATGATCGTCCAAGTGAGGTGATATATATATATATATATATATATATATATATATATATATATATATATATATATATAATGTGTGTATATAAATATAAATAAATATATATATATATTTTATATATATTACTTATATATTATATATGCACGGTACTTATTAAAAAGCGCTCAATATCAGTGATAGAGCTAACATATTTAATTGGATTGGTGTGAGTTTGTGACCCTGGGTTTCACGCTATTTGTGATTGTCAGATACAATCTCACTTTGTCTGACGATAGTAAATTGAGTGAAACCCAGGTTCACAAACTCACACCAATCAACTATATATATATATATATATATATATATATATATATATATATATATATATATATATATATATATGTAGTGATAAAGTAAAGATATCGTATATATATATATATATATATAGAGAGAGAGAGAGAGAGATAGTGATATCTGATATAGAATATATATATATATATATATATATATATATATATATATATATATATATATATATATATATATATATCTTCTTTATCACTATATATAGTAACCATTTTATCGTCTTTAAAATTATGTTTCAATATTGCAGGATACTTCAACATTGACCAGCTAAAAAGATAAACGGTGGTGGGGATTCAAATCAATTTAAAACCAATCCATTACCATATAAATCCCTTTTAATTGTCAAAAGGATTACGAACGACAGTCCATTGAGTTATTTCGTTGTCAATCCTTTTTTTTTAAATAATAAAGCATTGTACTGCAGAATCGGGATAAAAGTGTCATCTGTATGAAAATATATTAGTACCCAGATGTATTTTCTTGTCTGCTTCTTCATTATTATTATTATTTTTATTATTATTATTATTATTCAATTGAGTCTGTGGTTTGTTTACACCCTAAATGAAAGCTTTCAGAATGAGTTCGGTTGCTGCAGGCCATTTATTTTCTAGATGTCCTTCTTTTGTGACCGCAAAGTCGTTGCCATCTGTTATTCCATTCAGTTTTTTTTATGTGCCACAAGATTACCCGACTCCAATTTAAGAGAAATGGGCTTTCTAGGCAATTATTCAGAAGGGTTAACTGATTTTTACGTTATCTATGGATTTATTTGTTTGCAGCGTATCCCACTGTTCATGCCGTCATTTATTAATAGTTTTATAGCAATTTAAATTTAAATATATCTTAAGTGTATTATTGCACGAAGACGTGTCTGAGTGACATCAATGATACTAGAATCTTTCGCAAGATTTATATTAATACATGTATGCGTGTAGGTATATATGTAAGAATATCATTTATATATATATATATATATATATATATATATATATATATATATAATGCAAAGCTCTTTTATGAATCGAGCGCTCTCAGCCACTGACATGTTTATTCTAAATAAATACGTAAAAATTCAGCTTCCTCTCTATCAAGAGGTGATAAGCACAGGGGAAAAATCTGTGACTGATACCAAATCGGGTTTCGAACCTGGCTTGAGGCAATCGGATGTCTAACCACACCGATGAGCTGTGATACAGGAAAAAAGTCGGCCTCTCTCTCTCTCTCTCTCTCTCTCTCTCTCTCTATATATATATATATATATATATATATATATATATATATATATATAAAAAATATGTGTGTGTGTGTGTTTAACAGTACGTTCTATGCTAAACGTTTCTGCTATCGCTCTTCTCGCCGATGTCTTGAAATAATATATATATATATATATATATATATATATATATATATATATGTGTGTGTGTGTGTGTGTGTGTGTGTGTGTGTGTGTAGGATAAGAACAAATGTAGTATAATTCCACTGTCTGTAGCATTTAATTTTTTTAAAACAGGGCTCAATAGAGTGTAGAGCCTAATAGTATTTATTATCTGAGATCAAAAACATTAAAATATAGCTTTCTGTTACTTCGTTAAAAGCGTGTGAAAGCTATTGTGTAGCGATTTTAAAAGGTTTTTGTTTTGATCTCATATATATTCATATATTTGTGTGTGTGTGTGTATTTATGCATATATAACCGATACTTTTAACCCAACAGTTTCTTTTCTCACACTGCCTGCGTGTAGAACTCCCTCTCGTTTCCTTGCTTCTCCGATAACTACGATGTTCAAAAATGTAAATGCAACGTCCATCGCCATCTCCTTGTAACTCGTTAAGCTTTTATCCTTACATTGACTCCCACTCTACCCAGTCTTTTCTTTCATCTTCACTCGCTGTAGCACCATCCCTGCGTGCTAGTAGTATTCCCCCTAGCTTTGTGAATTTTTTAAAAAAGTTCTATCTATCTATCTATCTATCTATCTATCTATCTATATATATATATATATATATATATATATATATATATATATATGTAAGCAAATATATGGATATAGATCCGACAGTATGAAGAAAAATATACGGAAAAAACAAACAAAAATCCTTATATGCAATTATTTTCAGTTATTCTGTTTGGATAAGTCTTGTTCTTATGTACATCGTCTTTGTCATGTTGAATTGATAATGTTAATTATATTTTATGAATATGTCCTGAAGATGGTTTATTAGACCGAAACGTCCGACGTCGACATATTATCATTAAAACATCATAATAGTATATAAGGATTTTTGTTTGTTTTTTCCGTATATTTTTCTTCATATATATATATATATATATATATATATATATATATATATATATATATATTATTCCGAAAAGGCGTCACATTTTCCTCCAAATTCACATTTAAATAAACAAAGAACAGTTAAACATCACAATCCTCAAACAAATGTGAAAACAAAACCGCTTTAAATAGTCCTTATTTTCATTTACGAGTAAATATAAGTACAATCGTCATCGATTGAAAACGTCGCATTTTTCTATTCAAGTCTCGTTTATTCGTATTTACATATCAACATGGCAGTTTTTTTTCTTTCTTCTAAGTGTAAGAGTTTTTAATAAACTAGGTTATGTTGAAAACGCCAAATCAACTGCGGACCAATTTTACAAATAAAATGTCAGTACCTTGTCATTTATTGCAACGATTAAACTCAAACAGCGAGAGATGAAAAGCCGTGGATTGACAATAAAAAGTAAGCTATTTTTAAGGAGAATGTGAACAATGAATACGGCGTATGTGGCGGGTATTTTCGGATAAGCCCGGTAACGCCTTGGGCGATCAATGTCCCGTGTTAACGGCTTATATTGTAAAGATCTCCTGTTACGAGGGACAGTGGATACCTTTCCTCCCTTTCAGATTGACCGTATTGTCATATCACGTGCTAACGAGGGCTCCAGTCGCGCAACGATTCTATTCTTGTCCGTGCACATTACGAATACGAATACACATTGGGCGAGGTTTAGTCCATTTTTGAAGGCGGAACTCACAAGCTATTGAAAGAAAATGCCGGCCTTTTTTTTTTTTCTGAAAAAAAAATGTAACAGTTTGTGATTTCTTAGCGAGTCCACGCCTCCTCAAATTCTCCATTGTTATTGTTGTTATCTTTAACGAAGCCAGACTCAATTAGTATCTTTTCTTGTTGTCAGGATGAACGGATAGAGAATATTCTAGAGGATTTATTCTTTCTGTATTTCTCTCTTCCTCTCTCTCTCTCTTTCTCTCTCTCTCTCTCTCTCTCGCTTTTTATTCTGTTTCTCTCTCGGTCTCGATATATATATATATATATATATATATATATATATATAACATACATTAATATGTATGTATAAAGAGGAGAGAGACAAAAGGTGACAACAATCAGAAATATATACACACACACACACATACACACAAAGACACATGCACACACACAAACACACACACATATATATATATATATAACGATATATATATATATATATATATATAGAGAGAGAGAGAGAGAGAGAGATAAAACGGAAGAAGACAATATAGAAATATGTATACAGAGAGAGATGTACAGAGGGATATATACATATATATATATATATATATATATATATATATATATATATATATATATATATATATATATATATATATATATATATATATATATATATATATATATATATACACATTAATATATATGTATAAAGAGAGAGAGGGCAAAAAGTGACAACAATCAGAAATATATATACACACAAAAGACACATTATATATATATATATATATATATATATATATATATATATATTGTTTGAAGAAAAATATATACGGAAAAAAACAAACAAAAAATCCTTATATACAATTATGCTGTTTTTATGTTAATATGTCAATGTCGGATGTTTCGGTCTAATAAACCATCTTCAGGACATATTCATAAATTATAACATTATCAATACAACATGACAAGACAATGTTTTAAACGGAGCGCTGATCTTATAAAACTTTCAGTTATTCTGTTTGGATAAGTCTTTTTCTTATGTACATCGTCTTTGTCATGTTGTATTGATATTGTTATAATTTATGAATATGTCACTTCATTCGACGGCATGAAAGTCTTCTTTGAAGTGATCTAAATGATCACTGACGTTTAATGTTGAGATTCTCTTAACAGTAGTGTCCTCTCATTGATAAATTGATAAAATCTCCGGAGTGTTGTGGATCAGGAAAACAGGTATACCAGCATCACCCCAAAAATTCATACACTGATGTCCTCAAGGAGACAAGGCCCAATGGATAAAAGCATTGGTTGGACAGTGTATTGACCCAAAAGGTTGTGAGTTCAATACCTGGCTGCTACGGTGGTGAATAAAAACATGAATAATTGAGTTAGAGAGAGATAACTGAGACATCCGAAACAGGCATGACACATGGAACTAGTAAAATCTATCCTGCTCGACGAAATAAAGGGGTCAGTTCGAAATTCTAATCCCCTGAATAAGGCCGGAGCGTATAACAGCCGAAAACCTCATGAATATGGCAGTAAAGTTGAGGACAACGACCCGAACAATGTAAATAAGTACCTCACCTTAGAAATATAGATATTACTTCTGACTTTGAAAATTTTAGCATATTTAGCAATTCTTTTGGAAATACGTGCCCTGTCTAACTTTATGTAAACCCCTGTCTTTCCAAAATCTAAGTAAAGTATTAAGAAATAGAAAAATTTCCGTAGAAACAAAGTAAAGGGTACTGAGCTGTTATGTAATACTGGTATTCTTATATCGCAGGGAAAGCTGGACAATCTCCTCACAGATGAAGAGACTTGAAGCAGCATAAATATGGTTCTTCAGAAGATGATGAGGATGATATGGAACGAACATGTGATCAACGACGAAGATTTAGAGAAAATGGAAACTAAAAGTATATTTATAGCTAGCACCAGGAAGAGACGGTTCCAATTTTTAAGGTGTATAACGAGGAAAAGGGGCTTGGAAATGTTGATACTCATAAGACAGGTTGAAGGCAAGTGAGACAGAAGAAACCAACGCATAACCTACCTGGAGATCTTCAGTAAAAGGAAAGCAAAACCATGTTTTGGGGAGATAACAAAAAAATGAAATTAATTGAGAGCCACAAATAATGGAACATTAAGGAGAGCCATGATCGCCAACGTCTTGAAGGAACACAACGCATAGAAAAGGGAATGTTACCATCATGAATGCAATAATAATATCTCTGAATTTAGATACTTCTTTGAATTAATATAAGCGGAGGCAATATTTAAATATCTAAGCAATTGATTATAATTTTCCATTATTTCAATAGCTCTTTTTTTTTCTCGATTGCTCTTGCATGTTGCAAGTTTGCCGTCTTTCATGCAATTATTTTTCAAAATGTAAAATTGTTCCCTCGATATTTTAATTGAGAAAACAGTCTTTCATCGTGGAAGTGTTATTTGTGCTTTTCAAAATTATCCATTCTTTATCGTTGATCGGCAGTCTTTTGGCAGAGCTTCGATCAAAGAGAAATTAATATAAAAATTACAATGACAATTAGACAAATGTCAAATTTCAACGAACCGCCTTGCATATTTTAATTCGTGTGTTTGGTCGCCGTTTTCTCTGCTTGCTTTCCAGCATTGACAGCCACTTAATAGTTTCTTTTTAGTTATATTAGCCGCATTAATATTATCACATTATTGTTCCAAATACACACATGTATACAGAATGTGTGCTGGGTATTTGACGACAGATTACTATATAAAGAAAAACAAAGATATCCAACAGAAAAAGAGTAGGATATTTTTTTTACAGAAAAATTGTTACTGTCACGAGTTCCTTAACAGGACATGTTCGTATAATTTTTTTTTAATATTAAAGTTGACCTAATACAAGGCACAAGAGCCACTCATGGTGGAGGTTTGCTGAGCGAAGTGTTTGACATGAATATAGAAGAAAGAGAAGATTATGTGAATAAAGAGGACAGACATCGATATAACGTGAAGTGAAAATAATGACTTGATCAAGATGTAGACATTACACACTACTTTACATAAAAGATCAGGAAGGAAACCAAAGTCGACACTGGAAAGAGCAATAACAACTACTGGACTTGAGAAATTAATTTATATAGAAAAAAAAATGTGTTAAGAGAAAGATTTTGTAAATTTTAACCGAAACCACCATTGGCTGCTCGGCCAATGAACGCTATATTTTTTCGTATGGAAACGGCTATTATGACCATTAACGTTATCATGAACCACGTGATTCTAAGACATCATTAGTCGATATAAATATCATGTAATAAGGAAAATATGTAGAATGCAAATTTATTACTAAGTCGGGAAAATTATATTACATTATTTTCAGTACATCATAAATCGTCAAAAATATATGACGTCATACTGGTAAGCATTAGTCTTTCTTGTACTTGAGTCTATAAGTAAATAAGTCTCGGCTTTAAAATGCTTGAGTTTATCGGTGCCTATTAGTCTATAGAATATTAGTCTTGAATCTCCAGGTAAGCACTGATTGAGTTTATATCTGCGTATATGTGTGCATAGTTTTTTATACATTAATAAGTAGTCGAGTTTAAATTTAAGTCTGTAGGTCAACCATCGTCAGATTTATTCACGAGATTTTGGGTAAACATTGGTCAGATTTATACATAAATCAGTAAGCAAACATTGGTCATTTTTTCTTTAATTTGGTCTCTTGTCCGGTAAACATCTATACATAAGTATTGTCTGAGTTCTTCATACTTGAGTGTACAGGGAAGTATTACTTGCGTTTATATTTCAACGTTGTATAGCACGTCTTGAGCAAGAATATCCTGGATGGGCCCATCCCTTTCTAAGAATAGCCGCAGCAAAATTCCCTCTTCGACGTGATTTTGCCTTTGTTATGAGAACCTGGCAGTTAAAAAATTGTACATATGTTGGGTTTAAAAAACAAGATGTTTTATATATATATATATATATATATATATATATATATATATATATATATATATATATATATATATATATATATGTATATATGACTACCATCAGCTATGAGAGTTACATGTGAATGGAACCCCACTAAAGAAGACACAATGCAAACAAATTTTCCCCAAAATGTGATTTCTTCTATTCTCGACATGGTGGTTATAGTGTAAAGATAAAAGGACAGTTAAAAATTGAGATCAAATTAGATTGATGGCTTCACGTTTAATGTCTTTTGAGGTAAAAGTTTTATTTAATAATAATAATAATAATAATAACAACAGGTGGGTGCATAATTATCAGCGTTTTTTTTTAAATATCTTTATATCCTGAAAATAAAATAATATTTTTAATTAAAAAATTAAACAATATAGCAATTACTATTAACAAATAACTCTTCTAAAAAAGAGTAGACCAAACCAATATATATATATATATATATATATATATATATATATATATATGTGTGTGTGTGTGTGTGTGTGTGTGTGTGTGTGTGTGTGTGTGTGTGTGTGTACATATATATATAGAGAGAGATAGATAGATATATGTGTGTATATATATATATATATATATATATATATATATATATATATATATATATATATATATATATATATGTCAGGTGCATAATTTACAAAAAATATATATCATGAAAAAAAACATAACAATTCAACAATAACATTTTAAATGATTATTCCGAGCGTACGTTTCCCGACACGTATTTTTAAAATCTGAAAATAAAATAATATTTTTATTAAAAAAAGTAAACAAAACAACAATTTTATTAACAAATACGTCGTCTTAAAAACGCTTGATAATTATGCACCAACCCAATAATTTTCAATATGCAGATAATTAGAATGAATAGGATAAATATTAAGTCAAAGTGGGGAAAGAAATAAGAAGAGCAAATAGTTGAACCGGACGGAATGTAGAAATTATTGTTACACTTCTCCCTTAAGATAAAGAAAAACAGATTATTTACGTAGACATCAACAAACGAAAAACATTGATAATCTTCCTTTAGACAAGTGCTTCTCAACATGTTTCAGGTCATTGATCTTTTTTTTTCTTCACAAAATCCAAATAGACCACTTCTACATTTATTTTTAGGATGTTCAATTTTCACATTGAAATACTCAATGAAAAGACATACTTGACTATGAATGAATCGATTAACACGCCAGAGAAAAAAGATCCCGTCGTTAAGAAATATTTTTATACAGCATGTTATCCTATAATTAAGTAATATTTGTTAAAATCAGATTAATTTAATTTTACATTTGCTATTTTTCTACAAATAATATTTTCTGAAATCTCTGCTTTATTTTTGCAAAATCTTTAAAACCGAGAATTAATTTTTGTTTACAAAATAATTTTAATGATAACAATCGATTCCGATCAATATAATTTCTGTTTGAAATGCACCACAGAGTACTTTTCATACTGCAAATAGTCAATTTTAAATACTTTCAATTAAGGTCAAGATGAAACCTTATTCATTTTTAAAAATTAATTTCAAACTTTACGCATACCGAATTAGGGGTGGTACCTAGATAGTTGTAGCTGTATGTCCTCTTCTAAAAGTTTCTTCTCTTGGACCTCTAGTTTGCGGAAATATTTTATGGATTCTTAATTCCCAATAAACATTGATCTTCCAAAACTTAAGTTTCAGTCGTTATTTTCTGTCTTCTTAATTCTTGTTTTTTTTATTGTTCATTCCCCTTAATGGTCATTTTCTCATACTCTCTAACACTCAGTAACTCCTTGTGTGTAAGACGCGTCATTTGCTTGCTTAGGGTTCAATGATCAATATATATATATATATATATATATATATATATATATATATATATATATATATATATATTTATATTTTCGTCATTTGTCGACGATCTCTGAGTCTTGGGTTGGGAGTAATTCTTTATTCTTTTCTGGGTGTGTTCATCTTCCTTTTCAAACCTGGGAATTTGGTTTATCTTAAAAATAAATTCTGGACTTTTCTGTAGCTTTCCCTAGTGAATAAAGAATGTTGCTGCATTTTGACTTCTGTCATCAGTTTAAAAACGGAATTTCTCGTGTAACAATATAGCATTGGGGTTGCCGCAAAAGATCAAGAAAAAAGTACAGTTTATCTATCATGCAATGAAATATATATATATATATATATATATATATATATATATGAAGCCAATACCAAACTAAACAAACACAACCTACCCTTCTATGTCTAAACAGTCGGGAATGCGAAGAGTCTCTCTCTCTCTCTCTCTCTCTCTCTCTCTCTCTATCTATCTATCTATCTATCTCTCTCTCTCTCTCTCTCTTCTTCCAAAAATTGGGAAAAATCAAAAATTCTTTCACATAGGTTTTCTGAAAAATAGTTATAGATTAATTTTTAAACGGATTTTTTATAACAATAAATATCTGTTTTAAATATTTGAAAATATATATTTTTTTACTTTATAAATAAATGTTTTATTCATGAATTTACTCAGATTTTACTAAGATAGTCTAAGAGATAATAAAATCGATTTCACGTAGTTGTTAAAAAAGACTGCATAACCAGATCCGGTTTTCTTCTTTTCCTCTTGGCCATCATATCCACGATGTCGACCTTTAACGTGTCCTTGAAATTGCGGAGCCGCTCATTGATTTCCTTTCAACGACATCCCAGACGTAGCAGCCCAGTGGATTCAAAATCCGGAGGGAGGTAGCAGGTCATATGTTTGGTGTCACATGATAGCAAAAAATCATGGCTGGTCTCGCTTAAGAAACGCAGTCGTGATTTATCACTCGTTACTTCTTCTTCTTCTTCTTCTTCTTCTTCTTCTTCTTCTTCTTCTTCTTCTTCTTCTTCTTCTTCTTTTTAATCTTCTTCTTCATCTTATTCCTCTTCATCTTCTTCTTCTTCTTCTTTTTCTTCTTCTTCTTCTTCTTCTTGCATGTGCTGTGTCCCTTCAGAACGTTGGATATCATAGCTCTCCACGTTTTCCGGTCCTTTTTTTTCATCTGAGAATGTTATACCTTTTTCTTTTTTCTTACCCAAACTCTGTTTTGCCATCCACTTACACGAGCACGTAGGTGGCGTATACACTGTTTTCTTCTGTGCCCTTGACACCCTGTAAATATAATATACCCTGTAAGTGTCAAATTTTCCAAGCCTTCTTTCTTCATCATTTGATCTCTAAATTTCAAATGTCTCTTTCTGATGTTAAGTATAAGTGTTCTTTTTGGTTTCATTTTCTCGAAAACTTCGTCATAGCTCACATTTTTAGTTCATGCTATTCTCAGCATCCTTCTGTAGAAACACATTTCTCTAAACCCAAGCTTCTGCTTCATCTGTGCGCAAGTGGTCCAACGTCTTTCGATATCCCAATTCGCCTTTGGGTCTTAGGTGTTGCATTTTCCGTCTTCTATTAAAACACTAGCCAGATATTTAAACTTCTGGATTTCTTTGATATTGGTATTTCCAATTTCCAATTTGTATGTTAGGATTTTCCTTTTACTGACAACAAGGCATTTCTCTTCTTACAATTGAGGTTTATTTCTTTTTAGCTTTCCTTCTGTAGGAGTTCTTGCAGTTTCCTTTCCATTTCTGCTGTCAACACTGTGTTATTTGCATATGTTATGTTTTCAAGATCGTGGCCGCCATTAACTAATCCTCGTAGGACTTCTCATTCTTTCAAAATTGCTTCACTGCGTTAGTTGATTAAGTCCAACGAGAAGACACATCCTTGGCTTGCAAACCTTCCTATTTTTGTATATTTACTGGATTCCTTTTCTATCCGTATTCAGGTTCTAAATTATTCTAATATCCTTCCCAAGTATGTCATCTGCATATTTAATATTGTTAAAATTGTGGCCACCAATAAAGAGTTCTTGTAAAAGATCTAATGCTCTCAGTATTGCTTTACTGTAAAGGTTGATTAAGTCCAGCGAGAAGACACATCTTTGGCTTGCAAAACTTTCTATTTTTTATTAATTTTCTATCTATGCAGGCGGTTTTCTGCCAGTATAGAATCTAGATTATTCTAATATCCTTCCTAAATATGGCAATGTTAACGAACAGTCCCAAAAATTCCTTGTGAGGTAATTTGCGTTAACGAAATAACAGACTAAAATTTCATAAACATCAATGAGAAACATTAATATCATACTTGAATAAAAAGAAAAGAAAATGACAATATTTATGAGATTTTTTAGGAACAGATCGACATTAATTGGCGTCTGGAACGGCACTTCAACGTTGTGTAATAGTAGTATTTTAATTTTCTGATAAATCCTCATTCACTGTTAATGATCAAATAAACTCCTTCACAGTTCTACTATAAAATGCTCGTGGAAATTGATTTATTGTTAAATCTAAAGGTTAGTAACTTTAACAAAAATAATCATAAATATGCAAGTCATTATTTAAAGATGGAAGTGGGTACAAATGAAAAGATTTAAAATTGGCAAATTTTTCCATTTTCCCGATGCAGATGTTAAAACCATGTGTTTCTCTTCTTTTCTTGATCTGAAACAAAACATCGCCTCTGATATGTCTTTGCCGTTTTTTCTTGCGATCAAAATAGAATAGTCCATTATTTATGAAGTATTGGTAGAGCGTAACGTACATCCTCACTGACTAAGGACCTAAAGAACTAACAGATTTATAATATGGCATGGTAACGGCAATATTATTCGTTTCTTTATAATGAAAGATTCGGCTTTCATTGACTGAGTGGCCAGTGGTACTTCAGGTTGAAATTTATAAAATCTTTCTATTAAAACAATTTTTCAGGTAAATAAATTTCTAAATTCAAGTAACTGTTATAGCTCTTTCCAAAACAAGTAGGGTTTTCTTTTCAGAACTTGCTATTGAAGTGGTGTAGAAAGGTAACGTCGTCTTTAGTTTCTCTTTCTCAAGTCCTCAAGTGATATGTTTTATG